>JAMPIV010001825.1:0-26089 GCA_024509875.1 Oreohelix idahoensis
TTATCACCCGCTTCTCTCACCAGAAGATACGGTTTAGTGACTGATTAAGTGTTAAGCACGACTCACGTTTATTTCATTGTGTAATTTAGTGACTGTGTTTGACTATCATGCGACTAAACAAACAGACGCCGACAATCAAATAGTTATTAATGTCAGGCGATATTTGTTGAGTGCGCGTAGGGAATTAAATAATAACTGACCAGATAGGAATAGGCTAGAGACAACGTGTGCTTATATGTAGATATTATTAGCAGTAATTTTTTCATAATGTTCCTATATCCTTTAGGGCCTGACCTAATCAACGACAACCAGCGGTTTTTTTATTTGGCTTTATCTTGGGCCATGTCTCCATTTTACTGATTGGATTAAAGTTGTCTTTTGTTGGCTTACGCGTCTCCAAGTTTTCAGTTGTGAACAGGACGGGCCACAGAGACTAACGAACATTTTAATAGTAAATTGTAACTGGACTTACAAAATACCCACATATATTTTTTGCATTTTTATCAGCCCACTGGGGTGTGCAAGATATAAAACTCTCCCGACATTTGATAGTCGTTTCCAAGTGGATATTTATCCAGAAGAGCTACGCTATGTCAGAATCGGCACTCACCAGAGCCAGCCGATACGATTTACCATCACCATCAAATAACAATAATTAACAGTTTTTAGCAATCAGATGTTTGCCTACTGTTTACGGGGAACACCAGATCTGAGAGAATCTCGGCATTAACTATTCAAGGTGACATTGTGTATCTAGGAAATCAACCACCAAATTAGGCGTTCCCCATATAAGATTTAATTATTGAAAAGGAGGGACTAGGGCCTAATTAAGACGACAATTACTCTGGACCTTATAAATATATTCACGGATTTTTACGTAGATTGTTTCACCAAGAATGGGGTAAGAAGCGAGATTGTGTGGCCACGTATGACACAGAGAGAGAGAGAGAGTGAGTGAAATCTTTTCTTTAGTACAGGAAACACTGTATCATATGAATTCTGTCTAACTATTGTTTAATTTTATTGGATAACGTTTAGTGGGAACTGTGTTCTTTCTTTACTGTCTGTACTGTAACCTAGTGCTAACCTTTAACCTTGGGGATTATTACCTGGTTGGGTTCTTATCTTCTCAAGGAGGGGAGGGCACAGGTATTCTGTATATTTTTCTATACATGTAATTCTGATGTATTTGATCTTTCTCTTTTAGACACTGAATGTTGTAAAGTATAGTGATAATAAACAACAAAATAACTAACTTTGTGTGTGTTGGTCAGACCCATACCCATTTACCATAGTTTTTCACGTGGTGTGTCTTGTTGTCACATAGCTGTGTGAGGGTGTATTTGGTTAGTAAACTTATATTTTCTCAAAATAAGGGGTGAAAGATTGTCTTACACTAAATTATAGTCGTATAGATAGGCTGGACTAGAGAAACTACTCAATCCAGAGACAGATCTCCTTAACTATTCACTCGTGAAAAATCTATTTCTTATACCTTTACTTCTCACGTACTATCACCATCTCCTATACTCAGGCGGGACCCTACATAACTTTAAAACCTATCTAAGCACGACAGGTATTGTCTAACATGAATGAATTTCTGACAGCCGAACGGTTAACAAGGAAATGTACGTTGATATCCTCCATCGTCTAAGAGATGCAATCAGAAGGAAACGCCCAGAAAAATGGAGAACAAAAACAGTTGGGTTCTGCTGCATGACAATGCGCCAGTACATCGATCCCTACTGCTGAAGTAGTCCCTCGCAACGCACAATGTGACTGCTATGGAACACCCTCCATATTCTCCCGACCTGGCAACGCCTGATTTTTTCTTGTTCCCTCGCCTAAAATCGGCACTGAAAGGGCAGAGATTCAAGGATGCTGTGGACGCTATCACCAATGCGACAAAGCAGCTGAGAGAGTTGTCAAAGAATGGGTTCCAGGAATGTTTCGAACAGCTGTATGGACATTCGCGAAAGTGTGTAGTTGCCGAAGGGAACTATTTTGAAGGAAATGTAGTGTAAATAATTGTATTGTTACTTATTTCTATACAATACACATATTCCGGGAACTTTTTGAAGCTACCTCGTGTATATATATATATATATATATATATATATATATATATATATATACACGAGGTAGCTTCAAAAAGTTCCCGGAATATGTGTATTGTATAGAAATAAGTAACAATACAATTATTTACACTACATTTCCTTCAAAATAGTTCCCTTCGGCAACTAAACACTTTCGCCATAAAACTTTATTCTCATAAAACTTTGCCACACAAACTACCAAGTCGGCTTCTTCGTTTTTCAACAAGCATATTTGGAATCTTCTAGAGCAGCGATTTTCAACCTGTGCGCCGCGCGCCCAGTGGCGCCATGACTGACGGTCAGGGGCGCTGTGGGTGGGCGTGGTTTTTTTTTTTCCTATTTAGCTGTAAAGAAAACACAGAGCTTTGGGAAATTTCATTTTTGGTGTTTGTCAGCCTGCGTAACCCCGGAGAAATTTCACTTTTGATGTTGGCCAGCCTTTGAAGTCCCGCTCTGCCGACCCGCCTATCAACTTTCCGCTCATTCTCCTCGCGCGACCATAGTAGGTAACCCGGTGATTTTCTGTTTTCAAACGTTTTTGATTGTGTTGTGAGTTTGATATAAACTATGGGGGAGCCACGCTGGTGTAATGGTTACCACATTGCGCTGGCGATCAGGTGTTCAAGGTTCAAGCCCGGGCGTGAACATTTGAAGCAGTGTCATCGACCGGGATTTTGACTGAATAACCTGAACGGCTCCTGAGATAAACCCTCTGTGGATGGGAAGGAGCGAAGCTCCTGACCGGGTTGGAAGGAAAGTCCACAGGCTCCCCAGCCTCGCAATGACATGTCATTGGGCCGAAGGGCTGAAAGTCCAAGTGCCGCTGGTTAAGAAAGACAAAAAATATATATATAAACTATGGAAATATTTTTTAATTTGGCAAGTGTTAGTAAAAAGCGAGAATTTGATGAGGATGACAAGGAAAGTGGTAATGAGGAAAGGAACGTAAGTATAGAAAATACGACGAAGGTTACTTAGATTTTGGTTTCACGTGCACTCTTGTGAACAATAAAGAGCGTCCACAGTCTGTTTTGTGTTTCAAAGTACTCTCTGTCGAATGTATGCTGCCTAGCAAATTGAAGCGCCATTTAGAAAGTGTTCATAAGAATGACTTGAGCAAACCATGAGAATATTTCTCTAGAAAGCGGAGTCAAAAGAAAGAACAAAAATCAGCATTTTCTAAGCAGGCGACAATCTCGGAGTAAAGTTCTTCTAGCGTCCTGCAAGGTAACGTACCAGGTAGCAAAATGTCAGAAACCCCATACGATTGCTGAAGAACTCGTTTTACCGTGTGCTGTTGATATGGTGTCCATTACGGTTGGAGAGTCCGTGGGAAAACAGCTTTCGCCCATCCCTTTGTCGGACAGTACAATCAGCCGTCGAATTCAATATTTAAGAGAGAATCTTAATGAACAGATTATAGAAAAAATGAGGGGGAAGGACTTTGCTTTGCAACTTGATGAGGCCACTGATAACAATAGAGATGCTCATTTAATCTGTTATGTGCGGTTTGTTGATGAAAAAGAAACGAAATGGTGGAAGATCTTCTTTTTTGTAAGTACATAAATGCAGGTTCGACAGGCAACGATTTATTTGAAATTGTGGACAACTTCATGGCGGAAAATAAAATATACTGGGCTCATTGTGTTGGTGTGTGTACCGATGGTGCTCGTTCAATGTCGGGCTGTTACAGTGGCCTACAAGGCCTCATCTGCGGCAAAGCTCCTGATGCTGTTTGGGCCCATTGTATTATCCACAGGGAAGCACTTGCTTCACAGCATTTGAGTGTTGATTTGAATGAAGTCCTGCAAACTGTCATAAATGTGGTGAACTTTATTAAAACTCGACCTCATAGAGCTAGATTTTTCAGTAAAATGTGTCACGATATGGGGGCTGAGCATACGTCTCTCTTATTTTATAGCAGCACTCGATGACTTTCCATAGGAAATGTATTATCGCGCATTTTTGAACTTAGGCGGGAACTCTATTCTTATCTTGAAGAAGAAAACCATGTTAGTGCTAAGTGCTTTTTGGACACCGACTTCCTGTTAAAAGTTGCATGCCTCTGTGATCTTTTTGAAAAGTTGAACTCGTTGAATAAGTCTCTGCTAGGAAGTGAAACTCCTTTAATTCAACTTATTGACAAAGTTTCGGCCTTCAAAAAGAAGCTTCTTCTTCTTTGGAAGAGAAAAATCAATGAAGGAAGAGAAATGGACTACTTCCCAGGTTTGCAGCAGTTCATTAGAGACAATGAAATAGATTTTAGTGCAGATATTATTTCTATAATTCAAGGACACTTATCTCAACGCAGTGTTTGTAGTGGGTTTGATGGTATTGTATGGTGGTGATATTTCTAAGTGTGATGTATGAGGTCAGCTGTGAAGGCTCCTGAGATAAAATGTAGCTGTGAATTGTCAGAAGGCCCTTCTTGCTACCACTACGACCTCACACCTATCTTTTTTTACTAATGAATGTGGCTACGTTAAATGTCTAGGGTAATGATATGTAATGTGTTGTGGTAGTTTTTCAGACACACACACATATATTTACTAAGTCTAATAATATTAATAAAATGTTATACACGGAACTAACTCAGTTGTGTAAAATTTTGATAGTAATTTTCTTACATTTATTTGTTCTGGACCAAGGTTTTATTTTGGCCAGAACATATGAAAGGTTTAGAAATTATGAAAAAATGCATGAATTACATAATAAATGCAAGATGTGTACATATATATGTTACTAGACTATTTAATATTATTACTGGTTATAGTAGTAATCTATTGTGGGAGAACTTTTAATGGATGTGCTGTTGGGGTGGCCTCATCACTCCCTGTCTATGGTGACTACACATTGTCCAGTTATTTGATGGAATTTTTATGGGTGTGTTAGGAAATAAGTTGAGTTGGTGAACTCTCAGCAGACCAGGCGCTCATGTAACTTGAAGGTGTAGCTCTGGTGCTGAGATCTGGTGGCCCCACCTCTCCGTGCTTGGGGGCAATATCAGAAGTCTGGTGGCCCCACCTCTCCGTGCTTGGGGCAATATCAGAAGTATGGTGGCCCCACCTCTCCGTGCTTGGGGGCAATATCAGAAATATGGTGGCCCCACCTCTCCGTGCTTGGGGGCTATATTAGGCTGCTCTGACCCAATGTTACTGCACGGGTCCACTCTGGTAAAATTCAACAACTCATTTGACACCGCATTGGTGCCAACTGAAACTCACAGCTCTGCAATCAAAGTATTAGTCATGTGTCAGAATTCCATCCTCTAACCATTTCTGGACACAACACTACACAACAACAACACCACATAGACGGGTCAGATCTTTCTGACCAAACAACACATCTTACCAAGTTGGTTTCACATAGGTTAAGTTCTCCCAGACTACAGATTCTGAAATATGTTCATTAGTTTCATGCCATAGAATATGATAGGTGATATGTTTCACTGATCTCAACACTTGATCTGTCCTTCCTAATCCTTGCTGGAGTTTATGTATTTTATTTGTCTCTAGACCCTGAACTGGGGCGGGGGGTCTAGAGCGAACCCTTACTTGTTGTAAGGAACAGATTATGCTATTGCAGTATCAAATCACTCGAACCTTAAACAAATATTAAAATGTACAAAGAAATAATTTCAGTCTTACCAGAATTATGAATATAGTACACAGTTAAATAAATGCTAGCAAAACTCAGCTGAGCTGCTGGCCTTATGATGGCGTCCCTCTAAATATTTCAATAGCTTCTGGGAATTTCACCACTTAATAATTCACTGTGTCTACAAGGACAACTAATACTTCTTCTTCTTCTTCTTCCGTCCTTAGCCACCGACCGTCAAAGCAGTCAGTGGCCATTACGCCTAGTGGCGTCTTAGGGCAACAGCAGATAGGTTTTCTTTGCCATTGTTTCCCATCACGCCTAGTGGCGTCTTTAGGGCAACGGCAAATCAACCCATTTGCTGTTGTTTCCGTAATCGAAGTGACTGGCAAACGGGTGATCAGCCCGTTGTTACAACTAATACTGAATGGCACAAAATGCGCGTCTGAGCGCTGATAATATCTTCATCTAGGGCCAATCACTGCCTTTTCTTTTTTTCAAATTCAAATATCCTACCAAAAGTCATTTCAGTCAGACCTCAGTCAAGTATGCCTTATTGTCTGTTGGTCCGTCCGTCTCTACTTGCGTTTCACAAAAAAACACACTTTTTTTTGAACCAACCCTGCCTTCCCCTACACAATTTCGCCTTTAAAGTTATTTTTAGCCACAATTCACCATCCCACCCCGTCTCTTCATTCCAACCAGATTCTAGCACTTGCGTCTTCAAGGCCACACTTTTTTTGAAAATTAGTGACAGATTTTATCTCAATGCAGACGTTCGCTGATATGAACAACACAGTCTTTTGTCAATATCTTTCGTATTATCTGTCCGTCTGTATAAATGAAAGCATATTATTTCACTGCTCAAGATGGGCCATCCGGCCAGCTAGGTTTTATATTCCTAACATTATTATTAAGAAAAGTTACTTTTCAAATATTTTCTAGAATTTTCTGGAACGCGCTCATCACTGCATTCAAATAAACGGGCTAAGTTATAGCAAAAGCGTCCAATAAATGACTGTGGCGTATAATATCCAAGGTCCCTTTTGTCGATTTCTTTACTTTATGTCAACTTGGGGACGTGACTTTTTCCTCCTTTCCTCGCCACTTGCGCCTTTTAGCATTGCTAGTTTCAAGCACGCGTTCAGTCAGATTTTTCCTTTTGATCTCCGTTCCGTTTTGCCTTCAAGTCTAACAATTTAATTTCCATGGCGGGTGATGACCCGCGGCGTGGGCGATCATGTATTCTAGCAGCTTACGCATTAGTTTTTATCCCTACGTTGTATCATTGGAGATATTTTAACGTTGTATCATTGTTAATTTTGTGACACATCTCCCCACTTGAAAACATGCCTAAGGCAAGTTCTAAAACCAGTGATACACACAGATAAAATCTCTCCTTACGCCTGCCATTACTCTAATTTTGATCACAGTGGTGCCGACTGAGGAAATCTGCACCGACATTCAATTTGCCTGGGATATATTGGATACTAAACTGATAAGGTTGAAGCAATAAAGACCACCTCAGCAATCTTTCGTTTTCATGCTTAGCCTGGGATAAGAATACGAGAGGCTGATGGTCCGTCTCGACCACAAAAGTCCTACCATACAGATAGATTTGAAACTTCTTTATGGCCCAGATAAACGCTAAACATTCTTTTTCGCTTGTGGAGTATCCTTGTTCCGCCTTATTCAATTTGCGGCTTGCATAAGCGACTGGTTTCAGTTCCCCATCAGGTGAAGATGATCTTTGCAACAAAGCCGCTCCGAGTCCTACATTACTTGCATCGGTTCTTAAGACAAAGTCCTGTGTCAAATCAGGTAGTTTGAGAATAGGCTTGCTAGTGAGTTTTTCCTTTAAGTCTTGGAACGCTAATTCACTTTGCGCAGTCCAATTAATTTTATCTGGAAGTCCCTTGCGAGTCAGATCAGTCAGAGGAGCACAAATAGAGTTAAAATCTTTGATATATTTTTGATAAAATCCGCATAACGACACGAATGATCGCACATCCTTTTTTGTTTGTGGTCTAGGTGCTCTCTGCAGTTTTTTCAAGTTCTTGGGATCAGGGGTCATGCTACCCTGATATACAGTGTGTCCCAAGAATTCCAACTCTTTGCATCCAATGCAACATTTTGTTGGCCTAGCAGTCAAGTTCGCCTCCCTAAGCCTATTAAATAACATTTCTAGAGCTTCAATGTGTTCTTCAAATGTCTCTGTGGCGACTAGAATATCATCCATGAAATTCGTGATACATGGGTTATTCAGGGGATCCAACAATTTGCGCATCATCCTTGAAAATACACTCGGAGCATTTTTCAGTCCGAATGGTAGCATGTTGAATTCATAATGTCCATCCGAAGTGCTAAAAGCCAAATAAGGTCTCACTTCAGGCTTCACTGGGATCTGGTAATAGCCTTTACTAAGATCCACTTTTGAAAAGTATTTTGCCTTGTTCAGTCTGGCAAATAACTGTTTTGTGTCTGGTAATGGATCCACTTGTCCTTCTGTGACAGCATTCAGTTTCCTGTAATCTATGCACAGTCTGTGTTCCCCAGACGGTTTTCTCAACAATACGACACTAGAACTAAAAGATGATTCACTGTGTGAAATAATCCCCTCCTTCAACAAATAATCTATTTCTTCCTTCAATGCCTTCTCCTTCGCGAACGGCATAGAATAGGCTCTCATACAGATTGGGTTTGAGTCTACCAGTTTCATGTCATACTGTAGCAAATTTGTATGGCCTGGTTTATCTGTTAATACCTCTGTATGTTCCTCCAGAACCTGTTGAACTCTCTCCCTCTGGTTTTTAGTCAGGTGATTACTGACTTTTACCTGTGCTGCTGTTTCACAAGGATGTAATGGGTATTCATGTGAGGTGAGTGGTTCCTTTTGCATTTGAGTTGCGATAGCTAAGGTCAGTAAGGGGGTGCTTTCCTGGAGTGGTCTGTCCAGATACTTCTTTAACAGGTTTACATGATAAATTTTCTCCTTCCCCTTTTTTTATCAATTTTATAGTTTGTTCTAGACACCTTCTCTAGAACCGTATATGGACCTTGCCATCCAATTTGTAATTTATTCTGGCTCCCGGGTAGTAGAAGCAGCACCTTCTCTCCCACTGCCAGTTCTCTGTCCTTTGCCTTCCTATTAAAATATGCTGCATGTTTCTTCCTGGCTTGTTTCAAATTATCATTTGCCAGTTTCCATCCAGCTTTCAAACGAGTGGTCAGTTCGTTCACGTATTGATAAGATGAGGTAACAGTCTCTTCCGCCTTCTCATCTGTCCAGGTCCTTAAGAGTGCTACATCTGGACCTTTAATTTATCATACGTATTTTTCATGGAACCCGTCTGGTCCCGTCCATTAGAAGCCCTATAGTGAGGACTTTTCTTCCTAGAATCATCACTCACAAATCGACCACTACCAATTTTTTTCTTGGGTTTATCTCCCCACTTTAGATTGCTTATGAGAGATCTTCGCTCTCTTTTCTGTTCTTCCAGTTTATATAAGTCTGACCGAGGGATTGTCATCTTATCCTGGGTAAAATTTCTTCTTTGTACTCGTCGCATAGTGGCCATGTTAATCCATTCAAGTGAAGACTGGGTGTGAAAAGGGGGCTCCCATTGCCCTTTGTATCCTTGAGTATCATTAGTTTTCCTTCCAGGCCTAATTTTGCCCCGTGGCGTTTCTAGGTCCTGCACATATTTTCCCTTTGTGGGTGTTCCCTCATGAAATATGCCACATGCTTCTATAAAGTTTTCAATATTGACATTTACGTCGGGCCAATAGTATTTGCGAGCAACTTTTTGGCAGATGGTACCGACTTTTTCATGGTCCCCATCTTTTCCAACATGTAAGCTCCTTATTAAATTTGCCCTATATATCTTGGGAAGAACCAACTGTCCGTGACCAGTGGATCTAGTTCCTGTCTTCCTATATAGCAATCTGTTCTTCATAAAATATTCCCCCTTGCTCGGAGGTGTGTGGCATTTGGGCAATTTTTTCAAAAATGGCTTGAGTGTCCTATCCTCAGCCTGCGCCTTCCTCATCTCCTCTGGATGAGCATTTATAGGTTCACCTTTTTCTTCCTTCTTCTGTGACCTGGTCTGCACTGTCGCCATGATCACAGGTCTCTCGGGATTCCCCAAGAAGACGTATCTACACCCCAATATCAGAGGGTAGATTGGTTCATCTATCACTGCTGCTCTGATTTCTCCTTCCACATAGCGAGTTTTCACCGTTATCCTTGCGATGGGAAGTGTCATGAGTGGTATGTCCTTAGTTGCCCCTTGTATTTCCACTGTTTCTGTGGTATACTGACTTGGGTCCACTAGGCTAGACTTCACAACTGAATCATAATCCAAACCTGTATCATAAAGGCACCTTATGGTGACCTCATTACAAATAACATCCTCACAAACTGGGGGGTGATAAGGTTCCTGCTGTCCCTTAGGATTAACCTTTAATCTTTGAGTCCCCGACTTCATTGCAGCAATGTTTGAAGGTTTCCTTCTACAAAATTCGGTGTTATGGTTATCTTTCTTGCACCATTTACACCATCTTTTTCCTTGGTTAAACGGTTTTCTTTCATTGGATTTTTGGTCATTGAACTGTGAGTTTCTGTCTCGGTAGTCATTTCTTGGCCGTTCAAAGTTTGTCCTACCTTTATTTCCCTGCTCTCTATTATCAAATTTATTAAATTGCTGTGGAGTTTTAAAATTGTCTATGTGCTTCTTTTTAGCACCACTTACCTCTGCCTGGGCTGCCTGATACCTTTCAGCGACATTTAAAACCTCCCCCAACTTCTCTGCACCTTGTTCCATGAGAAATTTTCTCATGTCTGGAGCCATGGACTCTCTCAATTGCTCAATCATGATCATTTCTTTAAGATCTTGGGTCTTCCCCTGAGCAGTCCATTTCTCCAAATAGGTTTCCAGTCTGGCAGAGAATTGGTGGTATGTCTCCCCAGACAACAGTTTGGCATTTCTAAATTTCTTACGATAAAATTCCCCATTTTTTTCGTACCTCAATAACAAAGCCTGCTTTAACATGTCATAATTCTCCTGGTCTTCTCTGTTCATTTTTGCGAAGACTTCGTAAGACATACCTCTCAGTCCCTGTGATAGCTTTAAACTCCACCTCTCTCTCTCTAACCCATATGTAGTAGCTAATAACTCAAAACGTCCTAGGTACCCCTCTATGTCATCGTCTTTTTCAACAAAATGGTCTAAATGAAACCCCATAGCTGATGTTGAGGCTCCCAGACTGGGCGTAGCATCTGAGGCAAAAGGGCTGGCACCATTTTCAGGAGCCTGGCCTTGTAGCTCCAGCTCCCTGAGTCGTAATTCGTGCTCCCTTTGCAACCTTCTATCTTCTGCCTCCCTTTCGGCAGTCAACCTTTTATCTTCGGCCTCCCTTTCGGCAGTCAACCTTTTATCTTCTGCCTCCCTTTGCTGTCGTTTTTCTTCTGCCTCCAATGCTTTAGCCTCTTTGTCAGCCTCAATTTGTAACCTCTTAGTCTCAGCCTCAATTTGTAACCTCTTCTCTTCAGCCAACCTTTCAGACTCTAATTTTCTTTCAGCCTCTTTTTCTAATCTTCTTTCTTCCCGTTCAATATACTTATCACATTCAGTCGTTACATATTGAATTAAAATCTGACCATCCATTGCCATCTCCTTTGCCGTCAGCACAGCAGCTGATCTAAATTTTGCCAGCTCCGCCATACTTTTTAAACAAATCTAGCAATGTGTAAGATAAAATTTCCAACCACTAAAGTACTTATAATTACTCTAATCTAAAATAATTCTAATTAATTAATTAACTACCACTGGCTGTGAAGATTCACCAACTTTTATTTTCAGGGACACTTTTAATTTTAAGGGACACTTTTAATTTTAATAATGTGTTCCCCTAATCTAATTCTCCCCCCAGGAGATCCTAATGTACTTAATGGGCTAATTATCCCGGGACAAAGAGACCCCAATATATGTAGTGGGTTTATGGTATTGTATGGTGGTGATATTTCTAAGTGTGATGTATGAGGTCAGCTGTGAAGGCTCCTGAGATAAAATGTAGCTGTGAATTGTCAGAAGGCCCTTCTTGCTACCACTACGACCTCACACCTATCTTTTTTTACTAATGAATGTGGCTACGTTAAATGTCTAGGGTAATGATATGTAATGTGTTGTGGTAGTTTTTCAGACACACACACAGATATTTACTAAGTCTAATAATATTAATAAAATGTTATAATACACGGAACTAACTCAGTTGTGTAAAATTTTGATAGTAATTTTCTTACACTTATTTGTTCTGGACCAAGGTTTTATTTTGGCCAGAACATATGAAAGGTTTGGAAATTATGAAAAAATGCATGAATATTACATAATAAATGCAAGATGTGTACATATATATGTTACTAGACTAGTTAATATTATTACTGGTTATAGTAGTAATCTATTGTGGGAGAACTTTTAATGGATGTGCTGTTGGGGTGGCCTCATCACTCCCTGTCTATGGTGACTACACATTGTCCAGTTATTTGATGGAATTTTTATGGGTGTGTTAGGAAATAAGTTGAGTTGGTGAACTCTCAGCAGACCAGGCGCTCATGTAACTTGAAGGTGTAGCTCTGGTGCTGAGATCTGGTGGCCCCACCTCTCCGTGCTTGGGGGCAATATCAGAAGTCTGGTGGCCCCACCTCTCCGTGCTTGGGGCAATATCAGAAGTATGGTGGCCCCCACCTCTCCGTGCTTGGGGGCAATATCAGAAATATGGTGGCCCCACCTCTCCGTGCTTGGGGGCTATATTAGGCTGCTCTGACCCAATGTTACTGCACGGGTCCACTCTGGTAAAATTCAACAACTCATTTGACACCGCATTGGTGCCAACTGAAACTCACAGCTCTGCAATCAAAGTATTAGTCATGTGTCAGAATTCCAACCTCTAACCATTTCTGGACACAACACTACACAACAACAACACCACATAGACGGGTCAGATCTTTCTGACCAAACAACACATCTTACCAAGTTGGTTTCACATAGGATAAGTTCTCCCAGACTACAGATTCTGAAATATGTTCATTAGTTTCATGCCATAGAATATGATAGGTGATATGTTTCACTGATCTCAACACTTGATCTGTCCTTCCTAATCCTTGCTGGAGTTTATGTATTTTATTTGTCTCTAGACCCTGAACTGGGGCGGGGGGTCTAGAGCGAACCCTTACTTGTTGTAAGGAACAGATTATGCTATTGCAGTATCAAATCAGGCAGAAGAGGGAGCACTGAGAAATGAACAAAGCACAGTTTATAAAATAACTAAAGCTATCAGTGGAAAACGAGGTACAAACAACATAACGTTAGTAAGAGACAAGCAAGGAAATCTCATCACCACAGCACAGAAGCAGGAAACAAGATGGGCAGAGCACTTCAGAGAAACACTAAATAAGGAACCACCAGAGACTCAGCTGAATGTTCCTGAGGCTGAAAGTGACTTAGACGTAAATACAGACATTCCACGAAAAGAAGAAATTATCACAGCTATCAAAGGGCTAAAAAATGGAAAAGCGCCTGGTCACGACAATCTGAATGCTGAGCTATTCAAGACAGACCCTGAACTAGCAGCAGAATTATTAGAACCACTATTTGCACAAGTCTGGGAAACTGAGACAACACCAACAGAGTGGAGTAAAGGAATAATTGTCAAATTGCCCAAGAAGGGCGACCTTGCAGACTGCAACAACTGGAGAGGAATTACCCTCCTCTCAGTTCCCAGCAAAATACTAGGCAGGATAATCATCCAGAGAATTTCAAAAGCAGTTGACCATAAACTGAGGAAAGAACAAGCGGGCTTCAGAAAGAACAGAAGATGTGCAGATCATATATTTGCCCTCAGGAACATTATAGAGCAGTGCTCAGAATGGCAGAGACAGCTGTACATAAACTTTGTTGATTTTGAAAAGGCTTTCGACAGCATACACAGGGACAGCCTATGGAAAATTCTGAGGGCTTATGGAATTCCCAGCTGCATTGTTTCCATTATAAAAAGCCTCTATTCTAACTTTACGTGCAGTGTTGGATCGAGTAATGTAACTTTCGAAGTGAAAACAGGAGTACGACAGGGATGCCCCTTATCAACAACATTATTTTTGACAGTCATAGATTGGGTGATGCGCCAGACAACAGAGGGCAGTCCAAGAGGAATTAGATGGTCAAAGTTTTCTACACTGGAAGATTTGGAATATGCAGATGACATTGCACTACTCGCGCATTCACACCAACACATTCAAGACAAAACCGATAGACTGAATAAGTATGGCCAGCAGGTTGGCCTGAACATCAATTTGAAGAAGACAGAGGTCATGACACTAAATGTGAGCAATCCTGAGCCAATAACAGTAAGGAACCAGAAGTTAGAACAGACAGACACATTTACTTACCTAGGAAGCATAGTAACACTTGACGGCGGAACAAGCAAGGACATTAACAACAGAATGAATAAAGCGAGAACAGCCTTTGCTGTTCTCAACAACATTTGGAAGTCTTCCCAGTACAGCACAAACACCAAATTAAGACTGTATGAGAGCTGTGTACTTTCTGTGCTTCTCTATGGTGCGGAATGTTGGAGAGTAACAGAGAAGGAAATGTCGAAACTGTCCTCCTTCCACACAATCTGCCTAAGGAAAATTCTCCGAATCTTTTGGCCAAATGTGACGTACGTCTAGTTTGACAAGTGAATTCTCCCTGATATGATGGATGATTTAAAGAGACTTTTAGCTTTTCATAACATTAGAACCCCTGAACATTTGTTGTAACTTTTCGTTTGCCAGAACTCATTCCACCGGGACTCATTTAGTAGGCGGCACGAGATCAAAGAGACAGACCGAGGGATTTTAGGGGAGACTATCGGCGCTATCAAAGACAGTAGTTTTCCCTGATACGAGACGCAGTTGCTTGCCGCTAATTTCGCGTCTCGGTGTCAATCGCAACGGAGCGAACGGGGGAAAGCGAAACAGGCAGCAGCGAGCGGATACGAAGACCAGGGGGCGGCTTCTTCTCTTGATTTGGCGGTCAGATCCCCAAAAGTTCGTGAGATCAAATAAGTTGTCAAGTTTATCATGTCCCACTCAACTTACATTTCATTTTAGCTAAATAGACCATGTAGAACTAGACACGTTATCACTCGCTGGCCAGACCTTTACAGAAGCACTAGCTTTATTGAAATCTTGTTATAGATTTTCCCCTGGATTTTATATATATTTGCAGTGATTTCTAATTCTGTGCAAAGCGGTAAAATATATATTGTGTAAAGTGATCAGTGGTCTAGCTCAGTCATTCTATTTAAAGGGATTCTGTGTTAATTTAAATCTATTTAATTAAACCATCTCAAGAGTTCCAGTTTTAAATATAATGATCTATCTATTATATTATTTCAAAAGATAATAGATGCTTAAATTAACTTTTTAAAGTCGCGAAGGAATTTATAATTAATAAATTCAGTTAAGTCCTAGTTTTATAGATGTGGGTTTTTAACCACTAGAATTCGCGCAGTGTTTATTAAATACATAATTAAATACGCGAGCATATATATAATAGGCTTAACGGGAAATTCATCGCGCTTCAGAAGGTTATTTGTTTTCGGTATATTACATGTCTTTTTTTTCTTTCATACAGAGTGATCGTAACCTGTGCGATCCCAGCATTAAGAAAGCAATAAAGAAATCAATCTAAGCAAAGCAAAGCATAAACAGTGTGTAGAGTTCCCCTGACGCAGAACTTGTTGAGACTGTGTAAATTTTTAATCTTTGAGGCGATTCTATGTTTGGAATTCCGCTATCTAACTTATAGCAAAGAAAGCACACCCAAAGACAAATTTAACGCACCATCAAACAACTTAAGTCGTAACGGGAAGAAGAACACTGGCCCGAGCTTTGTTAGTTTACTGACACAGAGAGATAATTCATAATTTCCTGAACAGTGATGTGACTAGTTTTCTCACTGGACTTAAACCATACCTCACGGATAAAGTGTACCAGCACGCGTAAGAATTTTATTAGCCGCGGCATAGTCAAATAGACCACACCATCCTCACCCCGGTATCAGAGACCGTGCCCTCCCATAGAAACTGTTATTAAGAAAAGAGACACAACTACAGATTCATTTTCCAGCGATTACGGGATCCTTTTATGTGCTGACCGACTACCCGATAATCTGGGGCTAGAACTTGAACAAACACTCATACATTTAGTTGAGGTGTAACTGCTGTTGTGTTATTCTATGGAGTGCAAGATTTTTTCACAATCGGTAAGTGAGAGCAAGATGAGTGAAGGCCTTTGCTAGCGCGTGTATGAATTACAGGAAATTAATTCTTTTGTGTGACCATTTTGTTAACTTGCTTACCTGGTAACATATATCTTTTCTGTATACCCTACATTGTTCCTTTAAGTGGGATAGTTTGATAATTTGTTTAACTCTGTTTAAAAACCACCTCCTTTCCATTTGCTTAGTAAAGGGAAGAACAGCTGGGAAGAACAGTTTTTTTTCTATCACCTATACCTAATTATGTCACACCTCTTTCAGAGTAATTAACTTCACTGTTAGGTAAACGTACCTCTGTTCCTGATATTATCTATCTTTGGCCTGGGTTTATCTTTGTCTAATACGCGGGAAGGGCTTAGTGGATACCAATGTTCTTCACGCCTTCCAACCTTGTTATGTGCATTTGCAATTGTGTACTTATGATAATTTATGTAATATCTGTATAGATTTTTAGTGAATTGATGTTTAAAGTGAATAAAATCACCTAAACTCATTTAGTTCTGTGTGTTGGATATACCCAAAGCCCAACATTTCCCCTATTCGTTTAATATAGTTTGTATCAACGTCGTGTGTTTGTTTGAAAACACCAAATCGGTGAGCGCGCAGATGCGAGTCTGGAAAACTGGCAAATAATTGTTTGACCAGGAGAGTGAAAGAGAAGATTGAGAGACACGATTTGTCGTAAATAAGTCTGTCTTTACTCTCCTCCAGCACGCTGTGAAGCAACTATTAAATCTCTACATTTTCTCTATCACTGAGCTTTCTCATCATCATTTTTCCACTCTAAACCGGACCACTATTTCTACGATCTCTTTCTCTCACAAAATAAATTTTACGACAATATTTGGCCGGCTCGTCTGGGAATTTTGAGATACATTTGATGCACACATATTTTGTGGGCTGGTTCTGGGATCTTGAGCTACATTTGAGGCAATCGCATAGCCGGGTTAAAGATATTTTGAGTCTGATTTAGTTTGGGTCTAACTAGGTAGAGTGTGAATGATTTGTCTTTGTGAATTAGGGAAATAAATAAATAATTACACCCCTAGACAAACGTTCTTTAAGTATTTGGGTTGTCCACACAGCATATTTACAGGTTGTTTTCTCTCCCACAGCAGTGGGGGAAAGTACAGATAAAAAAATATATGTTGCTATTTTAAATTATCCTCTGGCGGAGATAAGTTGCTGGATTGCGTGATTGTTTTTTACAGTCACTAAAGGTTTTGAAGTCAAAAAGAGTTGAGCCTTAGTCTGGGTAAGACGGATTGTTCTGATTTTTTAAAAATTAAGTTAACACCGTCTCATCTCAATAATTGACTTGAGGGACGGAGTTTGTTGTCGGAGATTTAAAATTTAGGGAAAATTTTTTTTCTTGTTAATTTGTTTTAATTTAATTTTTTCTCCGACTGTTAGTAAAAGTATATTCTTTTACCACGTGAAACTTACCATTTTAGTGGCATAGTTTCGCTTGCTGTTAGGAGCCTTAATTGCCAGATAAATGATAGCATCGATAAGTTTGCACAGTAAAAATTGTAGGAGGTAACACAGTGTAAATTATTTGTACTTGGGTTGTTTTTTTTTCTCGTAGCGGTTCAGAGTTCCTCCCTTTCGCGTTTCTTCTTACTAGTTCTCTAAGCATACATCATCTTATTCTTTAACATGGCTCATAAAGAGCGAAAGCAGCGGAGATAAAGATGAGGTCCCATCTTGAGGCTGGAAGCGAAAGAGGCAGATTAGATCAGAAGCTTGCAAACGCGTTTATTAACCAGGAATTGGAAATATATGACGCGGGAAGCAACAGAGACCGAAGCTGAGAGGAAGGCGGAAGCAACAGAGAGCAGAAGCTGAGAGGAAAGGAAGAGAACGAAAGAAACAAGAGGAGAGAAGCCCAGGTGAGAGGCAGATAAGTAATGAAGCGGATAAGAACGTATTTTGAACAAGAGAAGAAAATTGGAGCAGAGATGGGAAACTCGCAGAAGAGATGAGAGAGACAAGGAAAAGACCACATCAACTGGCGCTTATGAGCTCTAGAGAGTCGGGCGCCTCTACTTCGACTAACGAGATCGTCTTTCGCCCCAGTCCTCAATCAATGGACCACTCTACCAGTACGTCAATCTGCCCAATTAAACTGCTAGGTCGTTTGCTTTAGATTCTTTCCTAGCCCTAACGAAAAAATTGACAGCTACCTAGATAAAATTTCGAAGAGACTCGCAGAATCTTTTAAGTTTAGAAGTACCCGCTGGTCGCTCAATATCTTTCAACGTCCACTGAAAGGCAATAGCTTTATGGACGTGATACAACAAAGCTGGGACCCGAATCAACATTAGAATAACGACATGTTGAAAACGGCCTTTCTACAGCACTTCGAGCTGACTGACCGAAAGTTTCAGCAGTTGTTCGGAAACAGCCGCAAAGAGAGCAACGGAAACATTTTCCCATTCTACTGCACGTCTCACGAGTTGATCTGGACAAAGTGCATTGAATTATCCCTGACCTACCTCTTTTGCTATATAGAGGACTCATCGAACTTGTTCATTTGGGGACAGATAAAAATCACTCGTTGGTCGAATGAAACACGTAGATTTTTGGCTGAACAGGGGGCAGTCAGGCTTGAAGACATACTCAATAAAGCCGAACGCTATAGCAATGCAATGGCCGAACTCCCCAGCCAACTAAACGCTAAACCCACCCGTTATGAGCCATGCTACGAAAACATAAATCTAAGACGCAGCATCCTATTCTTCCACTTCCTCTCAACATTATAACCAACGAGATAACAATACCCAGAAACCTCCCCAGGAAAAATCGAAATTCTACAAAACCCGATACCCCCCAACAACAATTCTGATCAACCCAACAAGCCTACGTGGCAGCGCGGCCACCAAGGTCAAGGAAAAGGGAAGACCCCTACACCAGGAACGTCTGATCAGGGCAAACAAACCGGTGCAAACCGCATTGGATGTTTGCATACAGCCTCGAAGGTAGAGTCAATGTCAGTGATTCTCAACCTGAGGGGGACCGACCCTCAACTCGAGGAACTGTAAATTTGAACGGTACCTCCACTACTTGTCTTTTGACACTGGATTAAGTTTTGATTGTATTGTCGCTAGGCACCTAGTCAAACCCGGTCAGGAGACAGAGGAAACCGTCAAACTTAGTGGAGTTTTCAGGAGTGATGCACCCAGGACGCTTCCTATCGCACTGGTAGAAATACACTCTGACTTTGTCAGAGGAGTTATTAAAGCGGCCATAATGGATGATCCGATCTACCCAGTTATCCAGGGATGTAGATATGTGTTCATTGGGAGACCTAAGGAGCCGATTGTGGCAGCGGTAACCACAAGAGGGCAAGCCAAGAAAGAGAGGGAGCCTGCGCCAAACTTGTTGCCGAATGAACTGAAGGAGGCGCAACAAAAGGACCCTACTCTGGCGCCCTGCTTTAAAAAACTGCCCATGGCTAAGGACCCCAGACACAACGGAGACATTTTTTCTAAGGATGGTGTATTGTATCGTAGAACGGGCAACCCGGACACGGGGAATAACCAGCTCCTAGTACCGACGCAGTACAGAAACCAGATCTTAGAAATGGGGCACTCTCTTCCCTTTAGCGGACACATGGGACAAAACGCCACTATTCAGCGAATAAAAAACCACTATTGGTGGCCAGGAATGAACTCTGACATTGGCAGGTATGTGAAATCCTGCGCCCAGTGCCAACGGGTAGCACCCAAGCACTTGACACCCCCAGTACCTATGGGGCAAATGCCAATAGTAGGGCTCCATTTGAACGGGTTGCTGTCGACATTATTGGTCCTCTGGAAAAGACCAAAAGAAGGAACAGGTTCATCCTGACCTTAGTTGACACTTGCACTATGTGGGCCGAAGCCGTACCGCTACCATGCACTAATTCCAAGCATGTCGCAGAAGCCCTTGTGCAAATTTTTACACGGTTGGGATTCCCTCAACAAGTTTTTGACGGACAATGGATCCCAATTCCGTACCTGTTAATGTAGGGAGATCTTTAAGATCTGAGGCCTAACATAGCCACACAAGTCCCAACCATCCTGCCGGAAATGGACGTATCGTGGAACGTTTTAACGTACCCTGCACCATGATGTTTACGTAAGCTGGGTCCAGGAGAAAACCGAAGACTTGGGAACCCATATATATCGGCCCTTGCCTTATTCGCCCTAACCGAAGGTAACCCCAAGCGTCCCTACGGGTGTTTTGCGCCAGCTACAGCTTTTATTTGGCAACCTATTAAGGGGCCACTAGAAAGCCTTACTTCGGTCCCCCTGACAGACCAGAAGGCTGACGAGACATCGTCTCTGGCAAGCAAGTATGTATCTGAGCTTAAGGAAAGGCTAAAAGACTATGGATGGGGATCTAGCTACTACCCAACCTAAATAAAGCCCAGCGCTAAAATTACTAAAAGATACAACAAAGCTGCAAAAGAGAGAGAACTACAACCAGGGGAGAAAGTCCTATTGCTACTTCCAACCGGAAGCAATAAACTTCGCATCGGATGGCAAGGACCGTTTACCGTCCTTAAAAAGATCTCACTACCAACTACAAGATCTCCATCAAAGGAAAGGAGAAGGTCTTCCACATAAATCTGCTAAAGAAATATTTGGATAAGACCGGGCCATCCTCCAGCATCTCCTGGCTGTCGCCATACAACGGAAGACGAGGAAGATAGATTTTTGCATGAGATGTATCCACTGCAACCCACAAATCCTTTAAAGATTCAAGTTCGGCGACATCTCTCACCAAGAACAACATAACATAAACTAGGTCTCTACGAAATCACATACAGTCGCATCTTAACGATGTACCTGTCGAAAAACAAATCTCATTGAATTTGATAGGAAATTAACAAACGAGACCCCTGTTCAAACCAGAGTTTACCCCATCCCGTACGCTAAAGCTGATGCACTTCGCGGAGAAATAGACAAGCTGCGTCAGGCAGGAATTATCAGTGAGTCTACATCTCCTTACAGCTCGAGCGTAGTGCTTGTTGCAGAACCCAATAAGAAGTTCGGCTAGTCATTGATTACAGGTTGGCTAAACGCTGTAACGGAATTCCAGCCCGAACCTCTCCAAACTGTTTCTGAGTTGTTCACCAAGCTCAGCAAAGCTAAGATCTGCTCCAAGAGTATACCTCAGTAAAGGTTATTAGCAAATACCAGTCAAGGAGGAAATTAAACCTTATGTTAGCTTTCAGCAGCTCTAGTGTAAAGGACAATACACATTTAACGTGATGCCGTTCGGTTTGCATAACGCACCAGTGTTTCACCAGAGATGAGGAAGCTTCTACAACCTTTGCAAAGTCCCCATATCCATAATTTCATGGATGACATCTTAATTGCATCGGAAACCTATGAAGACCATATTGCTACGGTTGCTATGCTCCTCAGGAGACTACAGGAAACGGGTCTCACAGCCAGACCTAGCAAATGTCTCATCGGGTTTGAACAGTTAGACTTCCTGGGGCACACTATTTCTCACGGATGCAGTTGGCCTATTAAGAAGAACGTGGAAAATTGTGGCAGCAAAAAGACCCCGAACGAAGAAAGACTACGTTCCTTCATATCGCTATGTGCATACTATCAGAAGTACATCCATAACATCAACGAACTGACGGCTCCTCTGACTGACCTCACAAAGAAAGGTTGTAGTCCCTGATTAGGTCAGAGGGGATCGAAAATGCGAGACACGCTATAGGCACTTTGTAAGAGGGACTTTTCAGGCATACCACCACCTGTCTGAGTGTGACTGACCTCATAAACCTTTGGTACGTGGAGAGTCCGACGCGTTCAGGTCAGCACGCATCGGGTACCAAACACTGCGTCAATGCCGAGACAGGCGTTCCTGGAACAAGGCTATTTCCATTTTTGCCTATGCAGTCGGAAATTAAGATAAAGGCGAACGGATAGCATACAGAGGAGTTGAAAGGGAATGTCGTGCTCTGATTGGGGACGGTAACAGACGCCATCATGAGTTTCTTAATTGGTACATCTTGTCAAGCGTGCAAGACAGACTACGCTCCGTTAGCATGTCTTCGGTGCCCAATATAAGATTTTAACGCTAGGATCATCATGCGGTTGGCCCTCCTTCTAAGCGTCTAATTCGTGTCAAAGTGGAATATATTCCGAAGAGACAGAATGTCCGGGGCTTGATTTCCTGAGTACTAAACTGGTCTTCAGAGGAAGAGAGAGCAAACTGAAGATAACCACGCATCCTAAAATCACATTTCAGTCACCGCCAGTTGGTCAAAAGGATTGAAACCATGAAAAATGGTTCAGTCTAAAAGTGGGGACGATTGGTGACGTACGTCTATTTTTGACAAGTGGAATTTTTCCCCTGATATGATTGGGATTATTAAAAGAGACTTTTAGCTTTTTCATCAACATTAGAACTCCTGAACATTTGTTGTAAACCTTTCGTTTGACCAATCTCGATTCGCCCAGGAACTCATTTAGTATGCGGTACGAGATCAAAAAGAGACAGACCGAGGGATTTTTAGGGAGACTCTCGGCGCTATCAAAGACAGTCATTTTGTCCCCTGATTACGAGACGCAGTTGGTCTGCCGCTAATGTGCGCGTCTCGGGGTACCCAATCTGCCAACGGAGCGAACGAGGTAAAGCGAAACGGGCACGAGCGAGCGGACGTAATTCAGACCAGGGGCGGCTTCTTCTCGTTTGATTGTTGGCGGTCAGATCCCCCAAAGAGTTACGTGAGGAAATCATAATAAGCTGTCAAGTTTATCATGTCCCACTCATCTTACATTTCATTTTAGCTAATTAGACTATGGAGAACTAGACATTTTTATCACGTCGCTTGGCCAAAACCAACCTTGTACAGAGCACTAGCTTTATTGAAATCGTGTTATTAGATATTCTCCCTGGATTTTAATAATAGAATTGCAGTGATTTCGATATTCTGTCAGAGCGGTAAATAATATATTTTTGAAAGTGATCAGTGGTCCTATTTCAGTCATTCTATATAAAGGGATTTTTGCTTGTTTAAGTTTAAATCTAATTAAATTAAACCAGTCTCAAGAGTTCCATTGTTAAATATAAGGATCTATCTATTATATTATTTCAAAAGATAAGAGATGCTTAAATTACTCGTTAAAGTCGCGAAGGAAATTTATAATTAATAAATTCATTAAGGTCCTATTTTATAGATGTGTTTTTTTAACCACTAGAATTCGCGCAGTGTTTCTTAAATACATAATTATATACGCGAGCATATATATTATAGGCTTAACGGAAATTCACGGCGGCTTGCAGAAGGTTTATTTGTTTCGGTATTCTTACTTGTCTTTTTTTTTTCTTCATACAGAGTGATCGTAAACTGTGCGATCCCAGCATGTAAGAAACAATAAAGAAATCAATTCTAAGGCATAGCATAGCATAAACAGTGTGTAGAGCTCCCCTGACGGGCAAACTTTTGAGACTGTGTAAATTTTTTAAATCTTAGGCTATTCTAAGGTTTGGAATTCCGCTATCTAACTTATAGCAAAGAAGCACAACCCAAAACAAATTTAACGCACCATCAAACAACTTAAGTCGTAACGGGAAGAAGAACACTGGCCCGAGCTTTGTTAGTTTACTGACACAGAGAGATAATTCATAATTTCCTGAACAGTGATGTGACTAGTTTTCTCACTGGACTTAAACCATACCTCACGGATAATGTGTACCAGCACGCGTAAGAATTTTATTATCAGCGGCATAGTCAAATAGACCACACCATCCTCACCCCGGTATCAGAGACCGGGCCCTCCCATAGAAAACTGTTATTAAAAGAGACACAATACAGATTCATTTTCCAGCGATTACTGGACCCTTTTATTTTCTGACCGCCTACCCGATAATCTGGGGCTAGAACTTGAACAAACACTCATACATTGAGTTGATGTTTAACTGCTGTTGTGTTATTCCTCTGGGAGGGCAAGAATTGTTTCACATCCGGGAGTGTAGCAAATAATGAAGGCCTTTGCTACGAGCGTGTATGAATGACTGGGAAATTATTTCTTTTGTGTGACCTTTTTGTTAACTTGCTTACCTGGTAACATATATCTTTTCTGTATACCCTACATTGTTCCTTTAAGTGGGATAGTTGATAATTTGTTAACTCTGTTTAAAACAGCCTCCTTTCCATTGCTTAGTAAAGGGAAGAACAGCTGGGAAGAACAGTTTTTTTCTATCACCTATACCTAATTTTGGTAATACTCTTTCAGAGTAATGAACTTTACTGTGAGGTTACTTCCTATGTTCCGAGATTTTCTATCGTTGACGGGGTTTAGCTTTGTCCTAATAAGACGGTAGGGCATTAGCGGTACTAGCGTCGTCAACCCCCCAAACTTGTTATTTGCAGTTGGTGTACTTATGATAATTTTATGTAATAATCTGATATTTTTAGTAATTGAAAGGTAAAAGTAATAAAATCACCTAAACTCATTTAATTCTGTGTGTTGGATATACCCAAGCCCATACATTTCCCCTATTCGTTAATAGAAGGTTGGAGCAACGTCGTGTGTGGTGGTTTGAAAACACAAATCGGTGACGCGCAGATGCGTGGCTGGTAAACTTGCAAATATTTGGTTGACCTGGAGAGGGAAATTGAAGAGTGAGAGACACAACGTTTTGTCGTAAATTAATTCTGGCTATTACTCTCCTCCACACCATGTAAAGCAACTAGTAATTCTCTACATTTTCTATCACTGAGCTTTCCATCATCAGTTTCCACTCTAAAGCGGACCACTATTTCTACGACTCTTTTCTCTCAAAATAAATTTACGTACACCAAAAACACCATCACTACCAAGTGCTACTTATCGGAGAACTGGAGGGACATGGCACTACCATCATAGCTGCAGACGCTGAGATGGGTTGGGCCATGTCCTCAATGGGACCCGGAACCACTCAAGAACTATTATGCTATGACCCCACAGGAAAGCCGAAGTGTAGGCGACCAAAAACAACTTGGCGAGAACTGGGAACGGAGATGCAAAAATGAACCACAGTTGGGGCACTGTACGAATTGGCCGCCGACCGACAAAGTGAATCAATTATGTTGCTGCCCTATCACGACGGCCACCAGGGCGTGATGGCCGCTGACTGCTTTGACGGTTGGGCGGTTATGGATCAAAGAAGAAGAAGTTATCAAATTCACTCGACCTTAAATAAATATTAAAATGTTCAAAAAAATAAGTTCATCTTACCAGAAATTATGATATAAGTGCACAGTTAAATAAATGCTAGCAAAACTCAGCTGGCTGCTGCCTTATGATGGCGGTCCTCTAAATATTTCCAATAGCTGTCTGGGAATTTCACCACTTAATAAGCACTGTTCCCGACAAGGTATTCTAATACTGAAGGGCACAAAATTCGCGTCTGAGCGCCGTTAAGATCTCTCTAGGGCCAATCAATGCCTTTTCTTTTTTCAAATGCATATAGCCTACCACCAAAAGCATTTCTGTCAGACCACAGTCAAGTCTGCTTAAGTCTGTTTGGTCCGTCCGTCTCTACTTGCATTTCACAAAAAAAAACACACGTGGTGTTGAACCAACCCTCCTTCCCCGACACTATTTCGCCTTTAAAGTTATTTTTAGCCACATTCACCATCCACCGCCGTCCTCTTCATTCCCACAAGATATCTACGCACTTTCTCTTCAAGGCCACACTTTTTTTTAAAATTAGTGAACAGATTTTTATTTCAATGCAGACGCTCGCTGATATGAACAACACAGTCTTTTGTCAATATCTTTCTTATTATCTGTCCGTCTGTATAAATGAAGCATATTATTTCACTGCTCAAGATGGGCCATCCGGCCAGCTAGGTTTTATATTCCTAACATTATTATTAAGAAAAGTTACTTTTCAAATATTTTCTAGAATCTTCTGGAATGCGTTCATCACTGCATTCAAATAAACGGGCTAAGTTATCGCAAAAGCTCCAAGAAATGACTGTGGCGTATAACCATGTCCCTTTTGTCATTTCTTTACTTTAGCCTCCTCCCCCTCTCCCTTTCCCCAACAACAACACAACGGAGGAGGAGAATA
>JAMPIV010001826.1:0-26082 GCA_024509875.1 Oreohelix idahoensis
AATAATAATAAAAATAATACTAAAAATAAGAATACTGATAATAATCATCGTCATCATCATCATCATCGTCATTGTTATTATCAATACAATCACCATCATCATCATCATCAATCTTTTCTTCAGCCCCAGTGGACCATACGCCAGTAATAAAAACGGAAAAGTCACACAGTTTAATCTTTCTGTTTTATACGTCTAAACAAAAAAGTAATTTTGTCAGATGTTTTTCATTGCACTGTTAAATAAAGAACACTAATCACATAAATTCACAAATGTTTCTAATGGTACTAATTATCTCCCTTTACAATAGAGTAAGTATTTCCCCGGGTCTCTGAGAAGACGACGAAAACATAAGAGTACTGTACCCTTGGGAATATTGTAAAAGGTGACCGATATAAGGATGTATATGGTGTTGGCAAACCTCATCATGCAACAAAATAAGCTTCAGAAACCATCGCAGCAGGAGGATATGCTTTAACAAAGGCTTTCACGAAGGAGGGGAGGGGGGGGGGACCAGTAGTGGGGGTTCCATGCTCCAAAAGGATTGAAAAAGATGATATACGGTATACATTCGTGTGTGTGTGCACATGCGCAGTTCAATATCCTTTAGCTTCCTATGAAGCATACATTCACACCAAGTCATCATCTCCTTTTCCAGTCAAGCAAGATCTTACCCTGTGCCTCTATATCCCTTTACTTTGTGCCACCAGTTCCATTGCCTGAGTGTTTCAGTTTATCCTCTGTCTGTCTTATCATTGTATAATTACGGTAATACGTGTTGCTGGTGTTTTTCGTGTGGCTGTATAATTCAACAAAACTGGGTTTCAGACCCCAAGGAAATAAAGAATCAAGTTATCTTGTATGAGCGTCCGATAGGCTAATGGGTTAGAGAGATTTCCCTTCGCGACAAAGTTACCGGTTTTCTGGATCGAAACCTCTCCAATCTACCCAGCTATAAATGTTTACCTGTCTCCGCATGTAAGTTGGGGAAGGCAAAGATGGCGAGTAAGGAAACTTGTCACCCCCTCACCTCATAAAAAACTGGGCCGTTTATGGTGTAGTCTCTAACACTTCACTCCTCTACGGTTGTTTCTGCTATAGGACTACCTTTACCTTTTTACGATTGCTTAATAGATTCTTTCAATCAATCAATCAATCAATCAATCAATCAATCAATCAATCATTCAATCAATCATTCAATCAATCAATCAATCAATCAATACCCTTTAGGGTATGCTCCCCAAGGAGCATAGACCTTCAACAAACACATGCCAAGTCCTCCTGTCACGTGTCATCAGCTCACGTTCTTTCCATGTTTTCCTCATCATTTTCACTTTTGTATCCAATTCTCTTCAGGTTTTCGACAAACGAGATCTTGTACAGACCAGACAGCTTAGTAAAGTAAAGTGTCACTATCCTTTGGTTTCGTTTCAAGCCTGGTAAAAACTGGGTTTTTTTTAATAAGCCAGTCTCGTTGTTATCTTAGCTTGCAAGTTGTAATTTAACGACCATTTAGGCACAATGTATTATTTCTTGATAACACCATACTGCTAACGTTTTTTGAATGGTTAATGTCAAGGTGAGTTAATACGCCAGCCTTCTGTATGTTTTAACACGCGGTGACTCATTATAAAATTACATAGCCTCAAACCCAGCCTTGTTATAGTTCTTCTTATTGAGTGCAGCGGATCAAATTACTATACATACAGCGAGATTCATGAAACTAAACTTTTACATCCTTCCCTTTTTGTTTTATATTTTTGGCTTTGTTTAGTTTTTGTTCGTTTATTGCTTATTTGGTATTTTCTATTTCTTCTTGTTGTTTCACACCAATACATATGTGACGAGAATACCGTTTTAGAATTTTTGATACAGAAACAATCCTTTGTAACTTTAAGTAAATGTCACATCATCTTCTCAACGCCCTTTGCCGTAATGCTTTGAAAAATGGTTCATTTTCACACCTCACACCTACAAATGTTCACGTTTTCAACTATTAACATCACATTGAGACACTAGATCTGACATCACTTAAGAAGCCTGAACCGAAATAATGTTGAATGCATTGCCTGACTTAAAGTAATAGCTACAGGTTGTTGTTATCTATGTCCAAAACAAGAACATGGACAATACCTTGTTGGTAAAAAACTTTGGTGACATGCTGCCATCATTTCGTGGGGAACCATTATCGGAAGGTTTTTTTCACTTCAGATGATAGTTGTTAAGGAAATCAGTCATTTTGCTTCAGCAAAAAACAACTGGCCTAAGCCAGAATACATGAAGAAAACAAAGTTAACATCACTAGATTGGAAAGATAAGCTAGTTCAATGCAAAGAGTCGGACAAGCTGAAACTCATCAAGTGTAAAACCGCTAGCGATCTGGACAACATAACACGTCCACGTGCACTCCCTGTATAAAAGACTCACGTTATCACTGTTTCTAAATCAAAATGACTTTTCAGTGATGACTAAAGTAAAGTAAAATGTCGGAAGTTATGGCTAAGCTCTGGTTTTCGAATAATTTTAAAATAGATGAAACAAAACTGAAGCTGCTACTGACAGTGATGTCTAATGTTTCTTGCTATGTAAATTTTTTGATGTGTCATGTTATAATATTTTTGTTATAATGTGCAAACCTTTATGACAAAACCTTTAAATAATATTAAAAAGAACATTTAAGTTCAAGATACAAATTAAAGAATATTTTATTAGAATAATCACTTTCATCGCGGAATAGAATAAAAGCAAATTTGTAATAACAGTAAATGAAGTTACTGGAATGAAGCAAGAAAACAATACAATATGCTTTAGACACTAAAATATAAATATTATCGGCCTTATTAATACATTTATACCATCGATTTCACTGAGATGTCGAAATGTGACAACCTTGTAAAAGATTAAGACACGGGCAGTGATTTAATACTTTCGGCACATGGACTTTGTTTTGATAATCCACTACGACAAAGTAACATCTTTGAAGATATTATCAGTGATATATTTGTGGAGTAATGAGTTTGTAAACATGATCAGTAACGACGGAAATGGCAAGACTTTACAAGTTGATTAAGTTTGAAAATCACTTGTAAAGGGCAACATCTTATGCTGCCATGAAGTAATGTTCTACATAAAGGTAATGGAGGACCCCGACCATGATCAGACACTTATTTACAATTGGTGTGGCATTTGAAATGCTGCTGATTGCGCTTCTCCTCCAAACAGCAAAATGCGTATGGAGGTGAACATTTCGCTTATATTCGACAGCGTTGTAAAACTACTTCACTGACTTCCAATTTCATCAAGACGAAATCATAAACAGCCATGAACACGGAATATTAGTGGTAAATTCCATTCCAGACTTTGTTCAACTATTATTCTCGAAGTGGCTATCTGGTCTGTACAGGATTTGTTTTGTCGAAAACCTGCTTGTTCATCTCTCAGTTTCTTGTATATGGACTCTTTTAATCTCTCAAGGATAATCCTGATTAATACTTTTCCTGGCACTAATAGTAACATTATTCCTCTATAATTTGTGCACTCTTGTAAATTTCCCTTCTTAGGCAACTTAACCAGATATCCTTCCTTCCATTCTGCTGGTACCTCTTCTTTTTCCCAGACTTTACCAAGTAATTTATATAACATCTCTGTAGCCGTGTCGATATCTGCTTTGATGGCCTCTGCTGTAATGCCATCAGGTCCAGCCGCTTTTACATCTCTTAGAAGCTTTATGGCTTTATGATAAATGTAATGTGGACAGTTTGTAGGTAGGCCTCAACGAGCCGCATAACGAGTTATGGTATAGGATCTCCACTGGTGATGTTATTAGTGTAATGATGAGAGAGTTCTGGGCAACGCCGGGTACTTATAGTTGTGGGCAATGTTCAAGAAGAAGGTGCGCTGATGAAGGCATTCAGCTATGTCGGGCTTACACAGGTGGCCGACAGGGTGTGCGTGTGCGTGTGAAGCTGTCAATGGATGCGAATGCGTGTGGTTCAGGATCAAAACACGAAAGTCAATAATAGGGACAGGCACACCAACACACATGTAGAAGTCAGGAAAGGTTATAACTTCATATCGTTCTACACTGTCTTTTTAATACACTACAGTCACAAGGACATCATAAAGCACATAGTCAAGGGTACAGTACACTGTCGTAAGTACAGTTCACGATCAATCCTGACATCTCAGGTACATATCAAAATCCATGGGTAGTTAATAAATAGTACATAAATCCAAGGCACAATGACTGCGTAAGCACAGCAGTTAATACTTATAAATCTCTTCAAATCCAAAAAGGGGAACTGCCTATCTCGCAGCCTACAATAATCACTCTATCATCTGACTCAATGTACCCCTAGGCCTGGGTCAATACAAATCATGGGAGTAAACATCTTCCCAGTAAGACATTGTCAAAAACTTCAAAAATATTATCCCCGTCGAAGTTATGTATATACTGGCCTCCAAGGCCTGAAAAATTCATCAACAATGCACATTCTGCTGTGCACAAAGAATGAGCCTTCTATCCGCGGCTCTGTGAAAAAATCTTAGGAAATATAAATCCATTTCACTAAACTATACTCCATAACGGGACACTCTGACTATATTTGTCAGTCCCTACTCCAAGCTCTGTCCGCATTCGAATGTCAAGAAAAATCTCCGCGCCCAAAAAACAGTTCAGTCAAAAATTTATCCCCCGCGCAAAAATGCCGCTGAGACGTGAACTCCGCTCATTCGAGAATGTTCCCGAAAATTCTCGGTCATAATTCTAAACCAACTTAGAAGCACACACGGGAGGTAACAACCATCCGGCGTGTATATATAAAAGTATTTCACTGATAAATTCCCCTTGACTAGACTTAGGATTTAACACTTTATTTATTTCTTCCTTCGTTGGTCTTTCACCGTTAATCTTCTTCTGCTGGCTGGATTTCTGGGGGGTTTTGTGGAGCTGGTCTATTGAGAAGGTCCTCAAAATATTCTGTCCAGCTCTTCATTTGCTCTTGTATATTGCTGAGCAGTTTTCCATTCTTGTCTTTTATAAGGCAACTTGTTTGCTTGTATTTCCCTGTTAGCTTCTTTGTGCTGTTACACAGTTCTCTCATATTTCCTTTGACTGCAGCATCTTCTGCCTCTCTTGCCAACTCCTCAATATACTTCCTCTTGTCTCTTTTGATACTTCTTTTTCTTCTTTGTTTGCTTCTGTGTACACTTCTTGAGCCTTGGCTTTGGAACTTCTGGTTTTGCTTGTGTTTAAATCTGCTAATCAAACAATTCACCCCTGAAGTCAATCTGGTGCATTCACTTAAGCGATTACAATTAATCTTTAAGGGTGGTCAATGACGACTTGACCTGACACGAATGGAAGTGTGAAAATGTAAACAGTGACTGGGGCACAGATTTCTGTGCTCCAAAAATGATAAATAAATAGATAATGGCAGAGTGATAGAAAATACGCAAAAGAGAACGATAAATTATGTGACACCAAAACAGATGCATAACAATCTAATGAAATACTTAATGAGAAGTAATAACGTAAGGATATGAGAATATTCAGGGAAAAAAAGATTTTGCGAATAAATGCTGTAATGACCGCGTAATTGCTCATGAGAAACACCCCTAAAAGATCTGAATTAACTCATGTATTCTGGCAATAAGTACGGACAATCCGGAAAAAACAGACAGTGATATCCCAACAACAACAAAAAAACGACAAAATGAGTTGTCACTGCGTTGGGAAATGAATTGAAATCAACAGAAATCAAGTCCAACATAAAAAAAAAAAAAATTAGAATCTTCAACTCAGATGTCAAGATAAACCCACTTTATTGCTTTACTACTAACAAAAAGTTACAAACTTTCATAAACGGATGCGTCCTATCATTGATTAGATGGATTACAACGGTATGGCAAGCTCACTAATGTTGAGCTAATAACAAGAACCACGCAAGTGCCAGGGGAAAAGAGAGCTGACAATAAGATTCTGGCGTTGGAAAGGACACACTGTGATACAGTATGAATGAATGGTACAAAATTAATGCAAGGTGCACACGTATTAAAAAGAAATATCGTGTCTATCTCTCAGTGTTTATCTCATCATGCTATGATGGATGACGAGTTCTGGTTGTTTGGTGATGTTCTTCTCCAATTATCACAGTATTTAACTGACAGTTCCTTCTGATTTAAAGTTCAGTCATATAATGGATCTTTCTTCTTGGTGACTGTTCCCAGCTTTTGTCAAGCGATGTCCACGTTATTGTGCTCGTGGCAGTCTCTTATCGCGTTGCAAGACAGTCCTTCTGCTATAGAATCTGCTTGTGAGTGTCGTCTTATTCTGCTTTGTACGAATGGATGCCGTCGTGGATTTCTATATAGAGAACCCTCAGACATGACTCTACTTTCCATGGCTGAATTGCTTTTAGTTCAGCAAGATTTCCAGTCGATCGCTGTTTCGTCTCAGTTCAATGGGATTAGGGAAGGTATCTGAGCCAGGTCTGTGCGAGATTTCATAACATTCTGAGCTCTACTGGGTTTGTGATCTCATTGGCTATTGCTGTTTTCGTCCTCTACCATGTCCTGCGGTCTGCACTTAACGAATCGGCCACGGTGAATGTTGTCCAATTGTAACCGTCCCAGTGTTGTAGTCTGTCTTAAAGAACTGGGCACGGTACCATTTAGGTAATATGTAGCCGTGGGCAAGGTGGGGTGAACTGGTTAAGGCACCATTTTAGGTTATATGTATACTTGGGGCGTGAGTTTGGTTTTTGTTTACGACTGGCTTTAAGTCCGCCAGAGCCCTTACTTGATTCACTTAATATTGGGATGTCCAGGTTCTTCTTTTAGTTTAATATCCTTCAGTTTGCAGATGTTGTAATTATTTTAGGTAAGGTAAGGTGAAACATGTTTCTTTTCAATTCAATCAAACATGTAAAATCTTCAACAGCCTGTACTTTTTCAATGATCAATTTTAATAGGTTTGAACAGCAACAGTTAAATTCATTTCCAACAAGAACTGAATAAAACGTATGTACAGGATTTTCATTTAACAGGTTTCGCCATGGCCTCAAACTTAGGCGCCATGGTTTTTCAAAGTTCAGTTATATATCTTCTATTTCCTCCTTTTCTTTCTTCTTATTCATCCCAAGTATTCGTGCTTCTGGTTCTCTCGTTGGGTTTTTATTTTATTTTATCCAGTTCCTTGCTAACCCTTTTGGTTACCATTATTACTGTCATTTTCTTCTCTTAGTATAAGCGATATAGTTCAGAACAATGGTTGGTTAAATTGAAAACCTGGGGAAAATTTACATGATGTAAATACTCACAGTGTCCGTACAGTTTTGAAATACACATTTATCACTGAACTTCTCCAATATAGAATCACACTTTTCAGTAACTTTATTTGAAACCTCAAATAGGAAAAAATGAGCTGGCAATTGTACGTCTTGCCCCATCGCTCTCCTAGTAAAAAACTAAACTAGCTTTTCTTTGACCGGGGAAAGCTTGCTCAGCGTGGTTTGACTTTGAGCTCAATTATTGGTCCAAGGATATCACGTGTCGAAAGCGTGACATCTTGATTTTTCCCGGGGGGTGTGGTAGACTGTTAAATGCAGTCGGGGACGTAATTTTCAGATTCTTGGTCTAAGGGGAGTTACTCGCTATATACTTTGGTTTAAGTCAGAAGTAGTTGTTATCCCACTTGTCTTTTATCCAAGCGGTCTAATTTTAGGACCGAGGTCTTAAAACCTGACCATATATGGCTCGAGTGGTCAGCCTTTCTTGGAATGTTTCAGATCGCCCCACTTGAGCTTAGCTCAAAGGGGACTTGCGTCTTACGACGCATGCGCGACAATTCTGGGCGCGAAGAAGCCTGTTTGTTCGGGGAGTCGAGCTGAGATTTTCAAGCTGTTAAGACGCGCAGCATCTCCTATCTTGCGTTGTGTTTGGGGAAGGAAAGCCTCTGTGTGTCAAAAGATGTCTAAGATTTACCCCCTTGTTTTATTCTAAGCGCAAAGGATGGCGAATGTTGTTTTGGTGTTATTCGTTGGATTGCGGGCAAGGTAAAAATAACTTTACACCATATTTTTGTCTCTCTGTTGTCAATTGACATTGTAGTGACTTTTCCTCCTGTGCTAGAGAAAGTTCACTGAAGATAATAGAATTGGAGCTCGCTCATCATGCTGACATTGTATTTATCGGGTTAAGGAAACCCAGTGAACATTGCACATGCTAGAACCCGCTATTCAGGCGGTATCAACTAAACAAGGACTGACATACCTTGTTTGTCTAAAGGAAAGCCACAGAGGTCATCGTATTTATGGAGCCCGCCATAGTTGTGCGGCCTGCTTATGCCAGAAAATGTACCTGACTGGGTTAGTCAGAGGATATTTAAAAGAAAGTAGAGATTAGCATTGTATGCTAGAATCCCGCTAACTTTGCTGTGTAATTTGACCAGAGAAGTACCTGACTTACTGGGGTCAGGCGAAAGATGAACTAATCTTATGTACTTGAAGACCCGTTTGCCATGTGGGGTAGTTTTTGCTGTAGCTGTACCAAGGAAGGATAGAATGATATGCCAGTACTATGATATGTACAAGCTACTAATGATTTATAGATGCTAGCTGCATTGAACTGTTATCATGCCTATGATGTTTTTGAGTCCTGTCAGAATGACTATGTATTGATGTTAGCGTAACCTGTTGTCGTCCTGTAATAAAGTGTCGAAACGTCAACAGTCGTTTAACGCTTTCTTGACTTCATCATCGTGAGTTACTGTGGTGTCCTCATGACTTGTCTATAGTAGCCCTGTGTGGGCGTATATGTATATATCATCAATACCAAATACCAACATACAAGACTCATACAACCATTCAACATTTAGTAAGCCAGCTCGTTGGGGTCCCATCTACAGAACTGTACCACAACATTTGGTGACCATACCAGTCGTAAACAAACACTCAACCTCAAAGATAAATTAAACTACAACAGTTAGGTACTATTAGTTATGGCGACCTCACATTGCTGTTAAAAAGGAATTTGTCCAAAGTAGACATTGGCTTTGGTATTAACCATTGACCACACTTTTAGTGTTAAATTGCCTACCCTATGACAGAAACCTGGGAGCTATTCTAGTTCTTACTTACAGTGAAATTTGATGTTACCATATTTCACACTGGTAATGTTATACTCACACCACGGGAATAATGAAAACATTGTTTCCATTATTTTTGCGGGGGGTGGGGGAGGGGGGGGGGGGGGGAGGGGAAGTAATGTTATGATTAAAATTCATAACGTTTGTGTTGGTAATAATAGGTAGTTCAACTGGGCTCCTTGTTTGTTTATTTTATACGGAGTCACTCATTAATACATCAAGTGACGTCATGCCTATATGGTTTATTTGGCAGACGTGAAACAAAAAGGGCAGAAGTTAAGGGATCGTCTGCAAGGTCTTCCACCAGTGTGTGTCATGGCGAGAGGACGCATGTATTTGAGCTGCGGAATTCCAGTATATATCCTTGTGTTATTTCATCACCAGTACATCAAGATCTTCTGTGAGGTGTATCTAGCTATCTGCATTTACAGGGAGTATAGCTTCTTAGTGTCGAGTTTGAATACATGTATATGAAAATGTTGAGAATGAAGACGACATCGTCCATCGACAATGACGGACTGTCTAGGTGATATAAGAATTATAGTCAGATGTGTTCCTAACAATTGTACACTACAGGAGTATGATCATTAATGGAGTTATATCGTTTTGTCATGAATAAAGTCTCTGCCTCAAATGTAACCTGGAGTGGCGGAGTTATTTGAGAAGTTGGAACGTTCCTTGCTGTTAGCTAGTAACCCTAGACTGGCCAGGTCTACTAAAGATATAATACTCTGAACAGTTTGAAAGGCAACAGGAGGAAGTTCGCAACACTTAGGAATATACAAGAACAAACGAAGATATGGACAGAACAATTTGAGGAACATCTCAATAGACCAGTTCCAACTAATCACCCAGACATGCAGCCAGCATTGGTGCAAAATATGTCTTGGAGACTGATCAGAGGGCCTTGTCCTATCTGAACACGGCGAAGTTTCGTAATTAGAGGGCAGCCAGAGCATCACTTGCGCTCCAACCTACGACTATGTCATTCGTGCCATCAAGCATATATATATATATATATATATATATATATATATATATATATATATATATATATATATATATATATATATATACGTAAATGTACATAAATATATACATAAACAGAAGCATAATACAGAAGCATAATACAGATAATTACCGTCTGGACTTTATCATACAACAAGTTTGCTGACCAGTTTACAACGCGAATTAAAATCTTGTATTAATCATTTCTTTCAGCTTGTTATTTAGCTTAAAAGTGAGCTGCTAAAAAGTGATTTTCCACATCCGATCCCTAAAATGTTTATTGATCGCTTACGGTGCTAGTCCCCATTCAAAAATGATTTGGATTTGTGAAAACTTAAGCCCATCGTATTTGACAATGCTTAAGGCAGAGGGCTCTAGCCACTTAACACATTAGGCCTCATTAGATCTTTAATGGAATCAGATACGAGTCACATTTATGTGTCCATTGTCTCGGCTCGGAATATTCGCGTTTGTTCACCTAAGATCACACAGGTGTGATTTTTGTTTCCTTCTCGCTGCAACCTACACACCTGTCGACCACTATTTTATTTGTGAATACGTTTATATACCCATTAACAAAAGAAACCTGTCAGTTATAGAATTGTAAATTTTTCGAGGTCATTGCATAAAAGATGGTAAAATACACATGGGCAGGTTGCCAGGAAGTACGAGCAATTAGTGCACTGAGTACAAGCCGTAATAACAACCATTGCATGCAGCACGTGCGACATGTGCAATTTGCGTTTTTCGAGTACCACGTGCCCCACGTATACCATGTGTGAGTTTTAATGACTGATTCCTCTGCTTTGGCGATTGCGCTTGCCAGAAAACAGCATTTAGTGTTGACTGTATCTTAATTTCACCATGCCACGATTGTCTGAACGATAGCGTAGCCAAGCCATCTGACTATCAGTTGCAGGATCATCATTAAGTGACGCTGCTCCCTACTTAGGTGTATGCCGAGACACAATTAGGAACTTGTACACACGATGGCACACCACAGGGACATCTCAAGACAGGCCCGGAAGTGGTAGACTAAGGGCAACAACAGTGGCTGAGGACCGTTACTTACAGACGGTGCATCCCAGCAACCACTTCCCAAGATGTTTAACTGGCCTAATCACCAGAGATTTAGATTTCTCTCTTAAATTTGTGTTACCAGGTTCGATTTTCTTCTCTTAGGTGTTGATGTAGCGAATTTAATTGAAATGGATAGATTTCTTATCTAGATCTCAAAACTGTAGTAATTCACCTTTTCAACAGCGTTCGATTTCATGCAAAACTTTTAATATCTTTCAGCATGAAACTTAAAATTTCAACAAAGTCTGGAATTCAGAACATTTTTACAATAATAAGTATAATAAAATTCTATCATCTCATCAGATGCTTTCATCGATGCAAAAATCCCTTTTTGCATCTTTGTCTCGTAGGCCTACTCAATTGTCAAATATGGCGAACCTTCTCATTCCACCGTGTTCCTTCTTTTAAGTTACAGTCTTATTTTAGGTTCGACGACATTTACCCATCTCCTCAGATTTGTCCTTGATTTCTTTATAATCATAAGCATTCCTTGAGTTAAATGCTTTCCAACACAAGAATATTTTCTACTCTACATGGTTTGAGGTGTAAGACTATTTTTTGCAAATTGACTCAAATCCTCGAACCTAGTTCTGCTGCGACTAGGGTTGGGAACTCTATTCAAAATACATATTTACGATTGTCACTACTTACGCCAGTAAGAAATATATATATATAACCACTCAATGTCCTGAAATACACATTTTATAAGAAATGTTGAAGTTTGATTTTCTCAAACTAAGAAATATGTAGAGCTGGACCAGATACGACCTCTTGAGTTGCGCTCTTTCATTCTACTGCCAAAATGGCGTCGTTGTTCCACTTTCCCCGGGGTAAATCTGAGCTATCCGATTGGTCAGGGGAAATCACCCAATTATTAGAAATGGCGTGTAGAAGCGACTCTACCCTAAATATGTGACACTATTTATTATTTTCTGTTTCTCATAAAATATAAAATTATGGGGTGGTCTGTGCTTCCTCTGTCTTGTAAGAATATAGTCTGTTTCCAAAGGAACAACTATGTACACGGCCACATATAGATCCCGGGGCTCCGCAAATGTATCCCGTAGGGAGACATTTGAGTACTATCAATAACAAAAATCCATCCCCAAAAATTTCTAAGTTCAAAAAAAAATTTTCAGAAAAATTTAAAGTTCAAAAATTTTTCTAAGTCCAAAAATATTTCCAAAAAATTTAATCTAATTCCTATACTGGGGTCCTATGTCTATATGAGGTCGTCTGCTATGTAAAAAAAAAAACTAGTAGTGGACATCAACTTCAAAAAGTGTAACTTATTCATCACATCATAATATTTTTCACCAAATTTACAAATTGGCAACACTGCCCAACAAAATCTGCAAAACACTCATAAGGTCATCACTAAAAAAAAATGTGACGAGTGGCAACACTGGGGAATGAACAATAAACTATCTTATTTGCAGAACTTGGCTGGATTATCATAATCTATTACATTTCATTCAAAAATATAGTTGATTACATTCTCTTGGATGTGGTAGGGGTGTTATCTCTTTTCTGTACTGTTATTTGCTCCATATTAAAAGCCTGCAAGTACTAAAAAAAAAAATCTTTTTTTTTTTTTTCTGGCGTACTTATTTATTCTATTTCCCAAGTACTCTGCAATATTCCAAGAAATGTCCAAAATCTCTAATTCCTATGGTAATGGCAATCCACTTTCATAGAATAGCCAATGTTTTCATGGGTACTCATCTTCTTTTTCTTTTTTTTTTTTTTTTTTTTTTTTTTTTTTAGTGAATGAGCCACTTGCTCATTATTACATGTAGAAAACATCTCTAAACATAATATGCATATTTATCAGACGATAATACGACCAGCATCATTTTTATAAGTAATCATTTTTCACAATAAAAGCATTAAAACCTCATGGCTTATCCTTATTTATCTATCTGAATGTTTCCTTGTTATAGACATTTTCTAAATGGTAAGTGTATAAATTCGTTCTAAGTCCGTCACTGTAGAAAATGTTCTATATTACATTTTTTTTTTTCCTTTTTTTTTCCCTTTTTTTAAAAAATATGTGATGTTTGTCTCCAATATCCGTACGTCTGGTGGTGATCCTGTCCATTAGTCAGTTATTTCTAATCATTCCTTCTTTTCTGTCAATAAAGTAGTATTTTTTTTTTTTTTTTTTGTGAACTCTTCCCTAGAAATATTATTTTATATATATATTTATTCTTCAAAGATCTTCTTTGACTTCCCATACATCAATTTTCAAACATCACATTATTCAGCAACCAACAGACGAATGTGTTACTATCATATTATGAAATATAAGGGAAAAGAAAAATATAGTTTCCAAATCATCATGAATTTTCTACATTGGGTTCCGTATTACTTTATTTTCTCTTTTAAGACAACTGCTTATACTCTTGACAATATGTATCCATGTTGTCACTCTCGAGGCATCCTTGTATACAATTTATATTTGTCTCCTTTTTTTTTTTTTTTCATAACACCAATGTATCATTTATGGTGTTCCAATATCATTGTATCTATTCTAGTCCTCCTGTTATCTTGAGAATTCATCCTTAGTAACTCCCTATGTACCTTATCTAGCAATACCTTTATGCAAAACACATCAAACAATTATTTATGGAACTATCAACTGAATATGAGATGAAAAAAAAATTTTGGGGTCATCACTCAAAAAAAAAATGTGACATAGAAAGGAAGAAAATAATCAATTGATCGTGAGGAATCTACAATATTCTCGTAAGACAAAGTTCCTGGCACTCTGACTACTATTTATCCATATTATTTCTGGTTATCCTTGCATACAGTGTACCATTTCCATTTTCTTTATAAGTCCAATTCCTCGCTCATGGTGCTCCAATATTTAAAATGTGGATCCTTCCTATTCCTCTTATTCTGTACTGGAAATATATCCTTATTAATTGTCCATGTACTATATTTGCGAATATTTATCATCAATATATCAACTAATCATTTATAGAACTATTAACATAAATGTCTAGACTTTACTAAAACATGAACAAAAACATGTCTTTTTACATATGTGCAAAATTTCGACACCAACTCTGCCTTCGCTGGTCGAGGGTTAGTCAGAGTTATGTGGTGCCTGTAACATCCGCTGACTACAGCCAGATGGGTGACTTATGGTACTTATAATTCAAAAATCTCATCCGTCAGTTATCTTAAGTGTGGGGCGGGGGTCTATTTCATGGTGTCCTTGACCAAGTTTGCTGCATTTCTAATCTAGATATTTTTTTTTTTTTTTTTTTTTTTTTTTTTTTCATAGTATCTCCATGATATATCTGTGACATGTCTGTCCTTGGGATAACATTATTTTTTTTTTTTTTTTTATCCAATATCCTCGGGGTGAGCAAATCTCAGTGTGTCCACTTTCATCAATCATTTATTTATTTTCTCTCCTGTAATTCTGGGTATGTTATGAGTATTTTAAATTGTCAATTTATTCCAACTATCTTACAACATTCTGTAATTCGTGATAAGGAATAGTCATTTGTTATACAACAATGTTCATATTACAAAGGCAATAAGCAAAAATCAAAGAGATATCTTCTCCAAAATGCGGATGCATCTCTATTTCCTTTACCTCTGGGCGTAGCAATTATTCAGTCATTATTTTTTTTTTTCTCCATTATTTAATCTCCATTTTGTGTCCTTAGTACCTGTGGTTCCATGGGATTATCATAATTCATTTGTGTCTCTTGTCTACTGATAATCCTTCAATAATGACTTCAAATATGGTCCTCATATGTGCAACAATCATCTGCTCTGATTTGTTCCATGGTATTCATCAAATATTCTATTATATCCTTGTCTTATCTCGTAACCACGAAAGACTAAGATTATTCCTCCTCCAATGTTAATGTGGGGGATTTTGTGCATAAACATTACAACAAAATCTCAGCTGTGACAACATAAAGTTTCACCTTAATATAAAATGTCATCTTCATCATACATAACCTGTTGCTTCTTCATCTCATGTGTCATTAGTGGTTATCATGCTGTGGTGGGGTATTTCATTTGCTAGGTCAGCATGTGCAAATGCTATTTCTTTAACATGGGCAAAGGCATCATCAACAAATAGGTGCAATTTGTTCAATCTGGGGTTAGCATATACTAATGCTCTCAAGGGATTGTTCATTTGCAGAAAATCAGCATGCACAAATGTCATTGGGGTACTTGTGATATCAACAAAATATTGTTGGAATATCAGGGATCAAGCTGGTGGGGGTATGAGTGGCATAGGGTGATTTATTTATTTTCTTCTTCATCTGCTACCCTCAGGGCAGTCAATGTTTTACAATATTGTCTTATCATCATCAAAATGTGTGTGTGGGTGGCATATAAACATATAGCATCTTATATAAAAAAAACATTCTATTTGTTTTTTTTTCTTTTTTTTCTTTTTTTTTTTTTTCTTTTTTTCCATTTTTTTTTTTTTTTTTTTTTGATTTCTTTTCTGTTTGTATCACAAGTACTAAAGAATGATAAAAATCAATTCACTAAACACTAGATATTCTAATAGTAAATCCTAACCAATAGGGTTGCAAGTAATAGTTTAGGTTAGAATAGAAGGAATGTTGTAGCAGTGTCTGTTGTCAATAAGTGGCGAGGAAAGGGTACATCAAGGATCTCCTGATTACAACATGATTGTAATTCCAAGGAATGAATATGATTGGGATTTTAAAAAAAATCACAAGTCTAGAATGTCGTCTCAATATAGTGGAAAGGAAAAATAGTAAGTTAAAGATGTTGTAACAGTGGAGTGAAGAAAAATCTTACTATAGAGAGTCAAGGTTGGGATATGGAATCTCTTTAGGAGAATGTTTAAAATTCTTGACAGTACTAATATACATCTGGGTCTAAAATAATAATGTACATTTGAAAATAAATAATCCTGTGGAGAAAAATAGCATAACCTACAATACTAGTTTTGGGTATGAATTATGTGCTGTTAAGAGATGTCATAGTAGGAACAGTATGATTGATCAAGGTGGCAGATATCAAGGAGTTTAGCATAATATAGATCAAAGAAATATTAGTATGAGGTAAAAAAAAAAAAACTACTGGTGTAAAGTGTCTGCATGAAAATGCTGGTGAATGGAGCGTGGAATATGATCAGTTACAAAAGTGGAGATGAATGTTACAACAGAATAGTGTGACACATGTGTTATAGGTAAAGTTGTGTAGCATTCTAAATATTAAGAAAATGTATGTAACTAAATAAGGGTGTCTGTAAACTCGTAACACCGTGTGTTATCAATTGTTTTAACATTTTTATTTCACAATTATGCTATCTAAAGAAAATCCTCCGTGTGCTGGTCTTGATTTCTTTCTGGGCATCAGTATTCTAAGGCTGGAAAAAAAAATAACTTTCTCAGTGAGGCTTTGACATCTTAGTCTGTAAGCAAGTCATTTGAACTGTCAAAAACTGAAAATAGAGTACATGGGGAGAGTTAGTACATTGTTAAAAAGGTTTGTTCACATATGCGTTGACCGTGTTCGGATTTGCGAACATATAAAACACCTGGGCGTGTTTTTCAGAACAGCTTCGCTAGTTCCTTCACCATCTCTAACCTTGCAATGTCCCGACTGCTTAGGCGAGCATCATACTGAGTAGCAGTGGTGACGGGTGTGATAGGCGACGACACTGCATTTGCTGATTGTTGGGACACTGAGGACATTGACGAATGCGGTGATGGCTTAACATCATTTGATTGCGGTGATGGTTTTACTGTGGTTAGGGTTTGTATGGCTGGAACATCTGTTGGTTTTGAGGCAGGTATATGTTTCGCCTTGATTTTTCTTCTGACCTGGTTGTGCTGAACGTTAGCACTGGTTACAATGGGCACAGTAATTTGCACACTGTTGTTTTTGACTAGTTGAGATGAGGCTAACACTTCTCGGCTTGGTTTTGGAACATGATTGCGTTTCTTCAGAATCTTTCGTCTGATATAGTTGTGCTGTATACGCGGAATTTTGTTGCTAGGGATTGAGTCATCAGATTCTGTTTTATAGGCGCGTTTGACGCTGGAGCTGACTGGTACAAATAATGTACTATCCGCATCACTGGTTTCAATGGATCTAGCTGTATCAATGTCTGTTTCTTGTTGGTATAATTCTACCATTTTTCTGTCATTATGTTCGTTGGGGTCTGACAAAGCTGTGCTGGGGTTGACACTGTCTTCTCTCATGTCTTGTTCTGTTTCGTCTCCATAAAGATCGCTGGTATATGGTTCAACAATCTGCTTGGGTATAGTTTCTTCAGGATCTGATTGTTTTGAACGAGCAATCTTGTTCTTGTGGTATAGCAGTGTTTGGTTTTCACTAGTGTTAAAACTAGAACTGCCTGAACTGGGGGTGTGATAGGTATCAGCTGACGATTTATCACTGCGGGAGTAAGTTTGAGTGTGGATATAAGGTGTTTTCGTGTTGTCATCGTGTGACGTCTGTGGCATGATTTCTTCATTTCTAATGCGCAGGTCTCTGTCTTGTAGTCTATTACGTAATTCAAGTGGTGGGATATCTTCTTCGCTTTCGGACGAGTCTCGTTGTTGTCTTGCTCGATGTATTTCATCTGTGGGTGGTCTGGGTATGTGGTCGTCTTGGTAAAATTCAGAGTCTGTCGTCTCTGACTCTGATATGTCAGACGAATCTGTGCTGGATGGATTATAATTTAGGGTGGCTTTTCTGACTGGTCTTGTATTTGTCGTCAGAGGCGGAATGGGCCGGTGATTATCAATTTTTATTTGTTTTACGTGAGCTTTTGTTTGGTGTTGTTTCTCTTCATTCCAAATAATGAAGTTTACAGGCGTAGTTTGTTTCATGATTTTGTAGCCATCTAACCATCGGTCATCGAATTTTGAACTGCGTACATGTTTCTTGTAGTATACTCTGTCTCCTATTTTGTACGTTGGTAGCTTGGCTGATTTATCATGTTGTTTCTGTTTCTTGTGAAATGCCTTCTGCGTATTTCGTTGTGCAATCTGGTGAGCTTTATACTTTTCTTGAAGGATTATTTCGATGGGGTCTTCTCCCATGTATTTTCTTTGTGGGCGAAGTAGGTTGTCTAACGGAGAAAGGGTGACATTCCTGTGGTATCGTTCACGTTTACTCGGATGGCTTCAAGAGCTTGGTTAATGTATAGGTCCCAGTATTGGTGGTTCCCCTTGATATATTTGCTAATAATATCATGTAGGGTGGCGTGCATGCGTTCATTTCTGCCATTTGCATTTGGGCAATAATAAGTGGTTGTAGTATGCTCAATATTCAGCTGGTGTAAGGTGGCTTTAAATGGGTTACCTATAAACTGTTTACCGTTGTCTGAAATGATTCGTTTTGGACAGCCATGCCTGGGAATGAATTCTTGTAAAAAAAATTTGCGTGATGGACTGCGATGTGGCATCACTGAGTGGGTAACTTTCTGGCCAAACAGAGTATTGGTCAACTATGTGCAGGAGGTATTTGTTGCCTGATTGGGTGAGTGGGTAGGGACCTGATAAGTCAATGCTCACTGTTTGCATGGGGTAATGGGAAGGTTGCATTTCTTGAAGGGGAATTAAATGTGGCTTCATGTTTCTCAATTTACATGTTCTACAGGTGGCTACATATTCTGTAATGTCCTTGTAGAAAGTTTGCCAATAATACCTTTTCTTTATGACATCAATTGTTTTGTCTCTTCCCATGTGCCCGTTGTTATCATGAAACTGTAGCAATACTTCTGGGACTAGATGTGCTGGAATGACTTTTCTTAGTGTCCCTTCTTGTTTCTGATCAATATAGTATAGAATTCCATCCGTTGGGTGTACTGTAAAATCTTTACTTTTTGTTGGGTTTTCTTTCACGTATGTGAGCAGCTTGACAATTTCTGCATCTTTCGCTTGTTCTACTCTCATGTCAAACATCTCTTGGCTTTCTTCTTCTACTTGAGTGGCGGAATCTGAGGTACTTCTTCGACTTGATGAAGTAATTTCATTAATTTCTTTAGCATTATCGTCAATCTCTGAGGATGTGCCATCATTTTTGACTCTATTTGTTTTCACTTCAGTTTCATCATCATATTTAATCCTGGATAAGAGGTCTGCACAGGTGTTCATTTCGCCTGGGATATGTTCGATAGTGGTGTCGTAGGACTGTAAATTCATTGCCCATGTCTGTAACTTCTTTGGCTGTTCTTGTGTTTTGGTGAGCCAGTTAACCAAAGGTTGATGATCAGTTCTTATAATGAGTTTAGTTCCTCTGACGTAAAAGTCAAACTTTTGTACTGCATAGTGAATAGCATATGCTTCTTTCTCAGTGGTGGTCCACCGTTTTTGTGACTTTGACAATGCGTGGGATAGGAATGCAATGGGTTTCTCATTTGGAATGTTTGGTAGGATGGGTGTTTCATCTTCTAGTACAGGTTGGACCAAACAAGCACCAATTGCGTTATCTGAGGCATCGGCGTATAGTATCATGGGCTGAGAAATATCTGGATGTCCAAGCAGTGGGATGGTGGTTAGGGCATTTTTTAGATACTCAAAGGATCTCTGGCAGTCTTCTGTCCATTTGAAGCGTGCATACTTGCGGGTAAGGGCTATCAAAGGCTCTGCTGCTCTGGAGAAATTGATGATGTGGCGCCTATAGTACCCTATTGTACCAATAAATGAGCGTGTTTGTCTCACCGTCTTGGGGCTAGGCATTTCTCTTATGGCTTTGACTTTATCTTCATCAGGTCTGACGCCATGTCTATTGATGACAAAGCCTAAATATTTTGTTTCTGTCTTTAGAAACTCACACTTCGACAGTTTTAACTTTATTTGGTGATGCCTGAGTCTATCAAACACTGTTTCAACCTTGCGGAGGTGGTCTTCCATCGTGCCTGCGGTATGTATCAGGATATCGTCTATGTATGCCAGGGCAAATGGATGTAGACCCTTTAACACTTCATCCATGAGTGACATATATGTTGCTGGAGATCCTTTTAGACCAAATGGCATAACATTCCAAAAAAAGCTTCCCATATGTGAACAGAATGTGGATTTCTGTTTTGCCTCAGGTGTCATGGGGATGCACCAAAAGCCTGACCTTGCATCAAGTGTGGTAAAGTATGTAGACTTTCCTAACGTCGCAAGTAGATCGTCTATCCTGGGGAGGGGGTAGGAAATGACTTTTGTGATTTTGTTAAGGGCACGGTAGTCGCAGCAAAAGCGACTGGAGCCGTCTTTCTTTGTTACGATCACTATGGGTGAGGACCATTGGGAACGGGATCTTTCGATGATTCCTGCCTGTAGCATTTCATTTATAGACCTTTCCACGAGTTCTCTGTTTTTCAAGGGCGTATGATAGGGTTTCATATGTATTGGCTCCTCTGTGGTTGTTTGAATGTCCATTTTGACAGTGTTAGTTCTGCCTAATTCCATGTCATTGAGTGCGAATACATCCTGGTGCTTTTCTACAAACGTTTTCAAACGTTGCTTATTATCTTCTGTGGCATTCAGGGTTGCAAGTAACTGAGCTATTCTCTCTCTGTATTTATGATCTGCTATGATATCTCTGGTCTGTCTTGATGCCTCCGTTTCATTCCCATAATTTTGGGACATTTTTCTTGCATCTTGTGAAAATCTCTGCTCCTGGTATGTGGCTTTCTTTTGCGTAGTTCTTTGCCGTTCATTGGGCTGTGCTTGGTACTGTCTCCTCTGCCATGTACTGTGTGCATTTCCATTTGTCACTGCATTTACTGTATATTCATTTCTTATTATATTTCTGGGGTAGTCGTTGTTGTGCCATTTTTTCTGATTATTTCTGCCGTAACTGCGCTTATCCGCGTACGTTACTGTATTTCTTCTGTTTGTGCTATAGGGCTGTCTTCTTTCCCTGGGCGAAAATTTTTCATTCTTTCTGTTTCCAACTTTGCTGCTATAGTATCCTCCTGTGGTATAGTCATATAAGAATTCTTCCTTTTCTTCGGAAATTTCAATTGGTTTTGGGACTTTATCATATCCACCTGTTTTTGAGTTATATTGATACTCCATGGGGCATGTATCACTGTCTTGTCGCTTTGGATATCCTCCTGGCAAGACAATTTCTGTTTCTCTGTTACTCTGTGATATACAGCACTTCATCTTTTCTCTTGGTGTGCTGGGGCGCAAGAATGAGTAATTATAGTCATTTTCATACTGTGGCCTTTCTCTTCTTATGTATGGACTGGTTCGTTTCTGCCATCTGGGTAGGGTATGCTGTGGTGTAACATAACTGTGACTGATGTTACTGCCTTTTTCTGCATAAGCCTTATAACTGTTTACTTTCCGTGTACTATGGTTATTTGTACTGCGATTTCGTGCATTATGTCCAGTGGGAGTGGTTGAGACAATTTGTGGATGGTCTCTATTGGTTTTGGTTTGTCTTATTGTTGACGTATCCACTTGCGCTACAACTGTGCCTCTTTTTATAGTGGTAGTTTTTCCTGACATATTCAATATCATGATGGGGAAATCTCTGGACTTCGAGACTTCAGCGATTCCCTCTGTAATTTGCAACAATGGGTCATCAATAATGCTTTCTTCTGCTAGGGGCTGTACTTGAATTGATTGCCCTGGTGTTATGTACTCAGAATTTTTTACTCTGCCTTTTGCTATGACCAGGGAGTTTGGAGCCACCGTTATGGGAGCTGTAATCCTTACTAAAGACGCTATGTGGATATCGTCCTGGAGATCTATGTACGTATTGTTGACTTTGATTTTGTGGAGGTCATAGTATATTCGAACTTTGTGTTTGTTAAAAAAATCTCTCCCTAGGATAAGATTTCTAGACATTCCTTTAGTAATGACAAATGGGTGTTCAAAATTTGTTTCGCCTAAGGAAAATTTTAGCCATGCTGTCCCAACTGAATTTAGTCTTTGTCCCGTGACTGAAGCTAGGTGTGTTTTGGACGGTTGAAATCGTACTAAGTGTTGGATCCTCTTGAACAGCTGGAACCTAATAAGGCTGATGGATGCTCCTGTATCTACCAGTGCCCTATATTGTTGGCCCTGTATAGACATGATGCAGGAACTGGGGTCCGGATGTATTTTAGTTCCATCATGCAACATTTCTTCATATTGTATTTTACTGGATGGGCCCACTTGACAATTTCTGTTCTGTGTTGTTTCTTTTGTTTTGGACCAGTTTCTGTGATTGTTGCCCTCACTAACGGTCCTGTTTAGTGAGTGGCGCGGCCGTTTCCCTGACGCATGAGGGGTTGAGGTGCGCCTCTGGTATACTGATTTCTGGTGTAATCACGTGGGGGTGGTGCGGGTTGTTGTGGTTGGTAACCTCCTCTTCTGAATGGTGCATGATTGTAATTTGCTCTACAGGACTTGTAACCATGTCCGAGCCTACCGCATGTAAAGCATCCGTTTGTATTGACATTATTGACGTCGTTTTGCCTCTGTGTGGGGGGTCTATAATTGCGGGGCCTATCATCTCGTTGTCGTGGGCGAGTCCATTGCCTCCTGGTATGGTCAACTTCCATAGGCTCATGCTCATCATAGTCCCTATATTCTGGTCGGGGTTCCCTACCTGCTCTTTGTTGGAACCTTCGGTGAAGATTTTCCTCCTGTATTGCTGCTTGGATTGTTTCAGCAATAGTCTTGGTGTCTTTTCTAATAAGATGCCTTCTGATATTTTCCGCTCTAAGGCCATCGGCAAATATCCCCACTAACTGTATTTCTACATCAGGTGTGGTAGGGATTTCTCCGCAAAATGCCTCTTCTGCCATATTGAGGAATCGATCTCCAAAAAGTTGTACCGATTCATCTCTTTCCTGTTTCATGCTTCTAAGGACTGACCAAGCATGCATTTTGTCTATGATTTCCCCATATCTCTGGGTGAGCTCTTTTTTTAGGGACTCGTAGGTTTCTGTGGGGTACTGCTGGGACCTCCTTCTTAAAAAATCAGTCACGTACGAATCAGAACCTAACAGAGCGATTTTCTTTTTCTCTTCATCCGTTGTTGCCTCTGCTAGTGCCGCAAATTTTTCCATGTCGGACAACCATCTTCTGAATTTTTTCTTGTTTCCATCGAACGGCTGAACAATGGATCTAACCTGTGTGAATTTCGCGTAGTTGTCATTTTTCTGTAGGGTTTCAGTAATTTGCCGTAGCGCTATTATTGTTGGTCCTTCCATATTTTGTCTGTCCTGGGGCTGCAGTGGTTGTGTATTTACGGGTTGGTTCTGTGGTTGTTGTTGTTGTTGTTCCACACCCAGCTGTTGAAAATTTTGTAGTAAATCGTCCATGGTCTATGATCGCTAGTTATTCGCTTTATCAAAGAGAAGTGGTCACGGGCACCATATTACCTTCATGTAACCGGGGCAGGTGTTCCTTAGGACTGGAACGGCACCATATTACCTTCATGTGGCAGTGCCGGTATATGCAGTATTTTCAGTTTACTTTACAGAGAGCAGATGTTTAACTGGCCTAATCACCAGAGATTTAGATTTCTCTCTTAAATTTGTGTTACCAGGTTCGATTTTCTTCTCTTAGGTGTTGATGTAGCGAATTTAATTGAAATGGATAGATTTCTTATCTAGATCTCACAACTGTAGTAATTCACCTTTTCAACAGCGTTCGATTTCATGCAAAACTTTTAATATCTTTCAGCATGAAACTTAAAATTTCAACAAAGTCTGGAATTCAGAACATTTTTTACAATAATAAGTATAATAAAATTCTATCATCTCATCAGATGCTTTCATCGATGCAAAAATCCCTTTTTGCATCCTTGTCTCGTAGGCCTACTCAATTGTCAAATATGGCGAACCTTCTCATTCCACCGTGTTCCTTCTTTTAAGTTACAGTCTTATTTTAGGTTCGACGACATTTACCCATCTCCTCAGATTTGTCCTTGATTTCTTTATCGTCATAAGCATTCCTTGAGTTAAATGCTTTCCAACACAAGAATATTTTCTACTCTACATGGTTTGAGGTGTAAGACTATTTTTTTGCAAATTGACTCAAATCCTCGAACCTAGTTCTGCTGCGACTAGGGTTGGGAGCTCTATTCAAAATACATATTTAACGATTGTCACTCACTACTTACGCCAGTAAGAAAATTATATATATAACCACTCAATGTCCTGAAATACACATTTTATAAGAAATGTTGAAGTTTGATTTTCTCAAACTAAGAAATATGTAGAGCTGGACCAGATACGACCTCTTGAGTTGCGCTCTTTCATTCTACTGCCAAATGGCGTCGTTGTTCCACTTTCCCCGGGGTAAATCTGAGCTATCCGATTGGTCAGGGGAAATCACCCAATTATTAGAAATGGCGTGTAGAAGCGACTCTACCCTAAATATGTGACACTATTTATTATTTTCTGTTTCTCATAAAATATAAAATTATGGGGTGGTCTGTGCTTCCTCTGTCTTGTAAGAAGTGATCCCTGTAATTACTGCTCATGTGATAGTAAATAAAGATATTCATTGAGGAATTGATACTCTCCATGACGTAGGCAAATCCACCTGTTACAAATCCAATATTAAAATATTTTCCTTGAATTGACAGAGCGGGCACGAAAGCGGTAACTAGCATAATGATGGTTATGGGAATAAAACACACGATAAATAAAGTTGATATCATCACAACCATTTTTGCTACTTTCTGGTTACGACTGGAAACTCTATCAAGCTGTGTATGACCGGTAGTCTGCGTTCTCCATTGTGCGCTTCTATCAAGTTTAACCGTAAGTATTATCGTGCATAAAACGATAATTACAAAGGCTGCGAAAGGTATAGAAAAGTTGATTGTCACAAAAGAAATCGATTCCACGTTTTCTCGATTCTCCATAAAAATGAGACCAAGAACTGTTTTGTTTCTTAACGGAGAAAACTTCTATGCCAGTTTGTTGACGATGTACACTGGGGCAGAAATGCAGGTAAAGACGACAAAGATACAGATGTTGATCAGAGTCGCTCGATGTGGAGTAACGATTCTTTTTATCTGCACGAAGAGAAGAAAAAAAAAGTTATATAATATTTGACGTTTCAAACATATGCTATAATGTAACTATTTACTGTGTACCGATAATAGCAATGTAAATAGAAATAATGAAGAGAAAATAACCCCCCTTCCCGCTCCTCTACGACTGTTCGAGCATGTTATATTTAGCTTGAATATTTCATGAACACAGCTAGCTCTATAAGGGGTCATCCTCATGTGACGTTATTCTTAACCCCCCCCCCCCGCCCCTCCCCATCTCCCTATCATCATACTTCGTCACAAAATTTCCACAACCTTTTCCCCTTCAGTATCTGTAACTGTAGTAACCAGTTTAGACAATTTCATGTTTCTTTAAAAAAAAAAACAAAAAAAAAAACGTAGATCTTTTCTACTAATATGAATAAGTCAAGCACAATGGAATGTGTCAAACTACTAGAGGGAAAATTTAAAATCTAAAGTGAAGCCTCAAAACAAAAAACACGACAATGGAATCGGTAATGTAGACGGCTTTTCCTGTTATGAATATGAAGAACAGTTTTTAAAAAGCAGACTCAATTAACCTTTAATGGCGCAGTAATACACAAACATCTCTCTAAAGTAATCGCTGCGGTGATCCAACTGCTCACTCTGGTGAATGCCAAATGTGGCATTGCTGTTGTCAGGTACATGACTTCAATGGGTTCCAAAGGCATATCTCCGTCGAGGACTGCAGGAATTAGGAAGAAACACGTCCCAACCATCGTCGTAAGACTGCCTAGATCAGAGACTGATAAACCTGCAAAGAACAAAAAGGCTGGGTTTATGAAAAAAATGGAAAAAATAATGCGTCCTGCTAGGACAAAAAACGAAAACAAAAATGCCCA
>JAMPIV010001827.1:0-26075 GCA_024509875.1 Oreohelix idahoensis
CTAAAGCGGGTTCCTGTGCAGAAAACCTGGTCTAAAGCGGGTTCCTGTACAGAAAACCTGGTCTAAAGCGGGTTCCTGTACAGAAAACCTGGTCTAAAGCGGGTTCCTGTACAGAAAACCTGGTCTAAAGCGGGTTACTGTACAGAAAACCTGGTCTAAAGCGGGTTCCTGTACAGAAAACCTGGTCTAAAGCGGGTTACTGTACAGAAAACCTGGTCTAAAGCGGGTTACTGTACAGAAAACCTGGTCTAAAGCGGGTTCCTGTACAGAAAACCTGGTCTAAAGCGGGTTCCTGTACAGAAAACCTGGTCTAAAGCGGGTTCCTGTACAGAAAACCTGGTCTAAAGCGGGTTCCTGTGCAGAAAACCTGGTCTAAAGCGGGTTCCTGTGCAGAAAACCTGGTCTAAAGCGGGTTCCTGTGCAGAAAACCTGGTCTAGAGCGGGTTCCTGTGCAGAAAACCTGGTCTAAAGCGGGTTCCTGTGCAGAAAACCTGGTCTAAAGCGGGTTCCTGTGCAGAAAACCTGGTCTAAAGCGGGTTCCTGTGCAGAAAACCTGGTCTAAAGCGGGTTCCTGTGCAGAAAACCTGGTCTAAAGCGGGTTCCTGTGCAGAAAACCTGGTCTAAAGCGGGTTCCTGTGCAGAAAAGCTGGTCTAAAGCGGGTTCCTGTGCAGAAAACCTGGTCTAAAGCGGGTTCCTGTGCAGAAAACCTGGTCTAAAGCGGGTTCCTGTGCAGAAAACCTGGTCTAAAGCGGGTTCCTGTGCAGAAAACCTGGTCTAAATCGGGTTCCTGTACAGAAAACCTGGTCTAAAGCGGGTTCCTGTGCAGAAAACCTGGTCTAAAGCGGGTTCCTGTGCAGAAAACCTGGTCTAAAGCGGGTTCCTGTGCAGAAAACCTGGTCTAAAGCGGGTTCCTGTGCAGAAAACCTGGTCTAAAGCGGGTTCCTGTGCAGAAAACCTGGTCTAAAGCGGGTTCCTGTGCAGAAAACCTGGTCTAAAGCGGGTTCCCTGTGCAGAAAACCTGGTCTAAAGCGGGTTCCTGTACAGAAAACCTGGTCTAAAGCGGGTTCCTGTGCAGAAAACCTGGTCTAAAGCGGGTTCCTGTGCAGAAAACCTGGTCTAAAGCGGGTTCCTGTGCAGAAAAACCTGGTCTAAAGCGGGTTCCTGTGCAGAAAACCTGGTCTAAAGCGGGTTCCTGTGCAGAAAACCTGGTCTAAAGCGGGTTCCTGTGCAGAAAACCTGGTCTAAAGCGGGTTCCTGTGCAGAAAACCTGGTCTAAAGCGGGTTCCTGTGCAGAAAACCTGGTCTAAAGCGGGTTCCTGTGCAGAAAAACCTGGTCTAAAGCGGGTTCCTGTGCAGAAAACCTGGTCTAAAGCGGGTTCCTGTGCAGAAAACCTGGTCTAAAGCGGGTTCCTGTACAGAAAACCTGGTCTAAAGCGGGTTCCTGTGCAGAAAACCTGGTCTAAAGCGGGTTCCTGTGCAGAAAACCTGGCAAAAAGCGGGTTCCTGTGCAGAAAACCTGGTCTAAAGCGGGTTCCTGTGCAGAAAACCTGGTCTAAAGCGGGTTCCTGTGCAGAAAACCTGGTCTAAAGCGGGTTCCTGTGCAGAAAACCTGGTCTAAAGCGGGTTCCTGTGCAGAAAACCTAGTCTAAAGCGGGTTCCTGTGCAGAAAACCTGGTCTAAAGCGGGTTCCTGTGCAGAAAACCTGGTCTAAAGCGGGTTCCTGTGCAGAAAACCTGGTCTAAAGCGGGTTCCTGTGCAGAAAACCTGGTCTAAAGCGGGTTCCTGTGCAGAAAACCTGGTCTAAAGCGGGTTCCTGTACAGAAAACCTGGTCTAAAGCGGGTTCCTGTGCAGAAAACCTGGTCTAAAGCGGGTTCCTGTACAGAAAACCTGGTCTAAAGCGGGTTCCTGTACAGAAAACCTGGTCTAAAGCGGGTTCCTGTGCAGAAAAACCTGGTCTAAAGCGGGTTCCTGTGCAGAAAAACCTGGTCTAAAGCGGGTTCCTGTGCAGAAAACCTGGTCTAAAGCGGGTTCCTGTGCAGAAAACCTGGTCTAAAGCGGGTTCCTGTGCAGAAAAACCTGGTCTAAAGCGGGTTCCTGTGCAGAAAACCTGGTCTAAAGCGGGTTCCTGTACAGAAAACCTGGTCTAAAAGCGGGTTCCTGTGCAGAAAACCTGGTCTAAAGCGGGTTCCTGTGCAGAAAACCTGGTCTAAAGCGGGTTCCTGTGCAGAAAACCTGGTCTAAAGCGGGTTCCTGTGCAGAAAACCTGGTCTAAAGCGGGTTCCTGTGCAGAAAACCTGGTCTAAAGCGGGTTCCTGTACAGAAAAACCTGGTCTAAAGCGGGTTCCTGTGCAGAAAACCTGGTCTAAAGCGGGTTCCTGTGCAGAAAACCTGGTCTAAAGCGGGTTCCTGTGCAGAAAAACCTGGTCTAAAGCGGGTTCCTGTGCAGAAAACCTGGTCTAAAGCGGGTTCCTGTGCAGAAAACCTGGTCTAAAGCGGGTTCCTGTGCAGAAAAACCTGGTCTAAAGCGGGTTCCTGTGCAGAAAAACCTGGTCTAAAGCGGGTTCCTGTGCAGAAAACCTGGTCTAAAGCGGGTTCCTGTGCAGAAAACCTGGTCTAAAGCGGGTTCCTGTGCAGAAAACCTGGTCTAAAGCGGGTTCCTGTGCAGAAAACCTGGTCTAAAGCGGGTTCCTGTGCAGAAAACCTGGTCTAAAGCAGAAAACCTGGTCTAAAGCGGGTTCCTGTGCAGAAAACCTGGTCTAAAGCGGGTTCCTGTGCAGAAAACCTGGTCTAAAGCGGGTTCCTGTGCAGAAAACCTGGTCTAAAGCGGGTTCCTGTGCAGAAAAACCTGGTCTAAAGCGGGTTCCTGTGCAGAAAACCTGGTCTAAAGCGGGTTCCTGTGCAGAAAAACCTGGTCTAAAGCGGGTTCCTGTACAGAAAACCTGGTCTAAAGCGGGTTCCCGTACAGAAAACCTGGTCTAAAGCGGGTTCCTGTGCAGAAAACCTGGTCTAAAGCGGGTTCCTGCAGAAAACCTGGTCTAAAGCGGGTTCCTGTGCAGAAAACCTGGTCTAAAGCGGGTTCCTGTGCAGAAAACCTGGTCTAAAGCGGGTTCCTGTGCAGAAAACCTGGTCTAAAGCGGGTTCCTGTGCAGAAAACCTGGTCTAAAGCGGGTTCCTGTGCAGAAAACCTGGTCTAAAGCGGGTTCCTGTGGAGAGAACCTGGTCTAAAGCGGGTTCCTGTGCAGAAAACCTGGTCTAAAGCGGGTTCCTGTGCAGAAAACCTGGTCTAAAGCGGGTTCCTGTGCAGAAAACCTGGTCTAAAGCGGGTTCCTGTACAGAAAACCTGGTCTAAAGCGGGTTCCTGTGCAGAAAACCTGGTCTAAAGCGGGTTCCTGTGCAGAAAACCTGGTCTAAAGCGGGTTCCTGTGCAGAAAACCTGGTCTAAAGCGGGTTCCTGTGCAGAAAACCTGGTCTAAAGCGGGTTCCTGTGCAGAAAACCTGGTCTAAAGCGGGTTCCTGTGCAGAAAACCTGGTCTAAAGCGGGTTCCTGTGCAGAAAACCTGGTCTAAAGCGGGTTCCTGTGCAGAAAACCTGGTCTAAAGCGGGTTCCTGTGCAGAAAACCTGGTCAAAAGCGGGTTCCTGTACAGAAAACCTGGTCTAAAGCGGGTTCCTGTGCAGAAAACCTGGTCTAAAGCGGGTTCCTGTGCAGAAAACCTGGTCTAAAGCGGGTTCCTGTGCAGAAAACCTGGTCTAAAGCGGGTTCCTGTGCAGAAAACCTGGTCTCAAGCGGGTTCCTGTGCAGAAAACCTGGTCTAAAGCGGGTTCCTGTGCAGAAAACCTGGTCTAAAGCGGGTTCCTGTGCAGAAAACCTGGTCTAAAGCGGGTTCCTGTGCAGAAAACCTGGTCTAAAGCGGGTTCCTGTGCAGAAAACCTGGTCTAAAGCGGGTTCCTGTGCAGAAAACCTGGTCTAAAGCGGGTTCCTGTGCAGGGGTTCCTGTGCAGAAAACCTGGTCTAAAGCGGGTTCCTGTGCAGAAAACCTGGTCTAAAGCTGGTTCCTGTGCAGAAAACCTGGTCTAAAGCGGGTTCCTGTGCAGAAAACCTGGTCTAAAGCGGGTTCCTGTACAGAAAACCTGGTCTAAAGCGGGTTCCTGTGCAGAAAACCTGGTCTAAAGCGGGTTCCTGTGCAGAAAACCTGGTCTAAAGCGGGTTCCTGTGCAGAAAACCTGGTCTAAAGCGGGTTCCTGTGCAGAAAACCTGGTCTAAAGCGGAATCCTGTGCAGAAAACCTGGTCTAAAGCGGGTTCCTGTGCAGAAAACCTGGTCTAAAGCGGGTTCCTGTGCAGAAAACCTGGTCTAAAGCGGGTTCCTGTGCAGAAAACTTGGTCTAAAGCGGGTTCCTGTGCAGAAAACCTGGTCTAAAGCGGGTTCCTGTGCAGAAAACCTGGTCTAAAGCGGGTTCCTGTGCAGAAAACCTGGTCTAAAGCGGGTTCCTGTACAGAAAACCTGGTCTAAAGCGGGTTCCTGTGCAGAAAACCTGGTCTAAAGCGGGTTCCTGTGCAGAAAACCTGGTCTAAAGCGGGTTCCTGTGCAGAAAAACCTGGTCTAAAGCGGGTTCCTGTGCAGAAAACCTGGTCTAAAGCGGGTTCCTGTGCAGAAAACCTGGTCTAAAGCGGGTTCCTGTGCAGAAAACCTGGTCTAAAGCGGGTTCCTGTGCAGAAAACCTGGTCTAAAGCGGGTTCCTGTGCAGAAAACCTGGTCTAAAGCGGGTTCCTGTGCAGAAAACCTGGTCTAAAGCGGGTTCTGTGCAGAAAACCTGGTCTAAAGCGGGTTCCTGTACAGAAAACCTGGTCTAAAGCGGGTTCCTGTACAGAAAACCTGGTCTAAAGCGGGTTCCTGTGCAGAAAAACCTGGTCTAAAGCGGGTTCCTGTGCAGAAAACCTGGTCTAAAGCGGGTTCCTGTGCAGAAAACCTGGTCTAAAGCGGGTTCCTGTACAGAAAACCTGGTCTAAAGCGGGTTCCTGTACAGAAAACCTGGTCTAAAGCGGGTTCCTGTGCAGAAAAACCTGGTCTAAAGCGGGTTCCTGTGCAGAAAAACCTGGTCTAAAGCGGGTTCCTGTGCAGAAAACCTGGTCTAAAGCGGGTTCCTGTGCAGAAAACCTGGTCTAAAGCGGGTTCCTGTACAGAAAACCTGGTCTAAAGCGGGTTCCTGTACAGAAAACCTGGTCTAAAGCGGGTTCCTGTACAGAAAACCCGGTCTAAAGCGGGTTCCTGTACAGAAAACCTGGTCTAAAGCGGGTTCCTGTGCAGAAAACCTGGTCTAAAGCGGGTTCCTGTGCAGAAAACCTGGTCTAAAGCGGGTTCCTGTGCAGAAAACCTGGTCTAAAGCGGGTTCCTGTCTAAAGCGGGTTCCTGTGCAGAAAACCTGGTCTAAAGCGGGTTCCTGTGCAGAAAACCTGGTCTAAAGCGGGTTCCTGTGCAGCAAACCTGGTCTAAAGCGGGTTCCTGTGCAGAAAACCTGGTCTAAAGCGGGTTCCTGTGCAGAAAACCTGGTCTAAAGCGGGTTCCTGTACAGAAAACCTGGTCTAAAGCGGGTTCCTGTACAGAAAACCTGGTCTAAAGCAGGTTCCTGTACAGAAAACCTGGTCTAAAGCGGGTTCCTGTGCAGAAAACCTGGTCTAAAGCGGGTTCCTGTGCAGAAAACCTGGTCTAAAGCGGGTTCCTGTGCAGAAAACCTGGTCTAAAGCGGGTTCCTGTGCAGAAAACCTGGTCTAAAGCGGTTTCCTGTGCAGAAAACCTGGTCTAAAGCGGGTTCCTGTGCAGAAAACCTGGTCTAAAGCGGGTTCCTGTGCAGAAAACCTGGTCTAAAGCGGGTTCCTGTGCAGAAAACCTGGTCTAAAGCGGGTTCCTGTGCAGAAAACCTGGTCTAAAGCGGGTTCCTGTGCAGAAACCTGGTCTAAAGCGGGTTCCTGTGCAGAAAACCTGGTCTAAAGCGGGTTCCTGTGCAGAAAACCTGGTCTAAAGCGGGTTCCTGTGCAGAAAACCTGGTCTAAAGCGGGTTCCTGTGCAGAAAACCTGGTCTAAAGCGGGTTCCTGTGCAGAAAACCTGGTCTAAAGCGGGTTCCTGTGCAGAAAACCTGGTCTAAAGCGGGTTCCTGTGCAGAAAACCTGGTCTAAAGCGGGTTCCTGTGCAGAAAACCTGGTCTAAAGCGGGTTCCTGTGCAGAAAACCTGGTCTAAAGCGGGTTCCTGTGCAGAAAACCTGGTCTAAAGCGGGTTCCTGTGCAGAAAACCTGGTCTAAAGCGGGTTCCTGTGCAGAAAACCTGGTCTAAAGCGGGTTCCTGTGCAGAAAACCTGGTCTAAAAAGGGTTCCTGTACAGAAAACCTGGTCTAAAGCGGGTTCCTGTGCAGAAAACCTGGTCTAAAGCGGGTTCCTGTGCAGAAAACCTGGTCTAAAGCGGGTTCCTGTGCAGAAAACCTGGTCTAAAGCGGGTTCCTGTGCAGAAAACCTGGTCTAAAGCGGGTTCCTGTGCAGAAAACCTGGTAAAAAGCGGGTTCCTGTGCAGAAAACCTGGTCTAAAGCGGGTTCCTGTGCAGAAAACCTGGTCTAAAGCGGGTTCCTGTGCAGAAAACCTGGTCTAAAGCGGGTTCCTGTGCAGAAAACCTGGTCTAAAGCGGGTTCCTGTGCAGAAAACCTGGTCTAAAGCGGGTTCCTGTGCAGAAAACCTGGTCTAAAGCGGGTTCCTGTGCAGAAAACCTGGTCTAAAGCGGGTTCCTGTGCAGAAAACCTGGTCTAAAGCGGGTTCCTGTGCAGAAAACCTGGTCTAAAGCGGGTTCCTGTGCAGAAAACCTGGTCTAAAGCGGGTTCATGTGCAGAAAACCTGGTCTAAAGCGGGTTCCTGTGCAGAAAACCTGGTCTAAAGCGGGTTCCTGTGCAGAAAACCTGGTCTAAAGCGGGTTCCTGTGCAGAAAACCTGGTCTAAAGCGGGTTCCTGTGCAGAAAACCTGGTCTAAAGCGGGTTCCTGTGCAGAAAACCTGGTCTAAAGCGGGTTCCTGTGCAGAAAACCTGGTCTAAAGCGGGTTCCTGTGCAGAAAACCTGGTCTAAAGCGGGTTCCTGTGCAGAAAACCTGGTCTAAAGCGGGTTCCTGTGCAGAAAACCTGGTCTAAAGCGGGTTCCTGTGCAGAAAACCTGGTCTAAAGCGGGTTCCTGTGCAGAAAACCTGGTCTAAAGCGGGTTCCTGTGCAGAAAAACCTGGTCTAAAGCGGGTTCCTGTGCAGAAAACCTGGTCTAAAGCGGGTTCCTGTGCAGAAAACCTGGTCTAAAGCGGGTTCCTGTGCAGAAAACCTGGTCTAAAGCGGGTTCCTGTGCAGAAAACCTGGTCTAAAGCGGGTTCCTGTGCAGAAAACCTGGTCTAAAGCGGGTTCCTGTGCAGAAAACCTGGTCTAAAGCGGGTTCCTGTGCAGAAAACCTGGTCTAAAGCGGGTTCCTGTGCAGAAAACCTGGTCTAAAGCGGGTTCCTGTGCAGAAAACCTGGTCTAACGTTGGTTCCTGTGCAGAAAACCTGGTCTAAAGCGGGTTCCTGTGCAGAAAACCTGGTCTAAAGCGGGTTCCTGTGCAGAAAACCTGGTCTAAAGCGGGTTCCTGTGCAGAAAACCTGGTCTAAAGCGGGTTCCTGTGCAGAAAACCTGGTCTAAAGCGGGTTCCTGTGCAGAAAACCTGGTCTAAAGCGGATTCCTGTGCAGAAAACCTGGTCTAAAGCGGGTTCCTGTGCAGAAAACCTGGTCTAAAGCGGGTTCCTGTGCACAAAACCTGGTCTAAAGCGGGTTCCTGTGCAGAAAACCTGGTCTAAAGCGGGTTCCTGTGCAGAAAACCTGGTCTAAAGCGGGTTCCTGTGCAGAAAACCTGGTCTAAAGCGGGTTCCTGTGCAGAAAACCTGGTCTAAAGCGGGTTCCTGTGCAGAAAACCTGGTCTAAAGCGGGTTCCTGTGCAGAAAACCTGGTCTAAAGCGGGTTCCTGTGCAGAAAACCTGGTCTAAAGCGGGTTCCTGTGCAGAAAACCTGGTCTAAAGCGGGTTCCTGTGCAGAAAACCTGGTCTAAAGCGGGTTCCTGTGCAGAAAACCTGGTCTAAAGCGGGTTCCTGTGCAGAAAACCTGGTCTAAAGCGGGTTCCTGTGCAGAAAACCTGGTCTAAAAAGGGTTCCTGTGCAGAAAACCTGGTCTAAAGCGGGTTCCTGTGCAGAAAACCTGGTCTAAAGCGGGTTCCTGTGCAGAAAACCTGGTCTAAAGCGGGTTCCTGTGCAGAAAACCTGGTCTAAAGCGGGTTCCTGTGCAGAAATCCTGGTCTAAAGCGGGTTCCTGTGCAGAAAACCTGGTCTAAAGCGGGTTCCTGTGCAGAAAACCTGGTCTAAAGCGGGTTCCTGTGCAGAAAACCTGGTCTAAAGCGGGTTCCTGTGCAGAAAACCTGGTCTAAAGCGGGTTCCTGTGCAGAAAACCTGGTCTAAAGCGGGTTCCTGTGCAGAAAACCTGGTCTAAAGCGGGTTCCTGTGCAGAAAACCTGGTCTAAAGCGGGTTCCTGTGCAGAAAACCTGGTCTAAAGCGGGTTCCTGTGCAGAAAACCTGGTCTAAAGCGGGTTCCTGTGCAGAAAACCTGGTCTAAAGCGGGTTCCTGTGCAGAAAACCTGGTCTAAAGCGGGTTCCTGTGCAGAAAACCTGGTCTAAAGCGGGTTCCTGTGCAGAAAACCTGGTCTAAAGCGGGTTCCTGTGCAGAAAACCTGGTCTAAAGCGGGTTCCTGTGCAGAAAACCTGGTCTAAAGCGGGTTCCTGTGCAGAAAACCTGGTCTAAAGCGGGTTCCTGTGCAGAAAACATGGTCTAAAGCGGGTTCTTGTGCAGAAAACCTGGTCTAAAGCGGGTTCCTGTGCAGAAAACCTGGTCTAAAGCGGGTTCCTGTGCAGAAAACCTGGTCTAAAGCGGGTTCCTGTGCAGAAAACCTGGTCTAAAGCGGGTTCCTGTGCAGAAAACCTGGTCTAAAGCGGGTTCCTGTGCAGAAAAAACCTGGTCTAAAGCGGGTTCCTGTGCAGAAAACCTGGTCTAAAGCGGGTTCCTGTACAGAAAACCTGGTCTAAAGCGGGTTCCTGTACAGAAAACCTGGTCTAAAGCGGGTTCCTGTGCAGAAAACCTGGTCTAAAGCGGGTTCCTGTGCAGAAAACCTGGTCTAAAGCGGGTTCCTGTGCAGAAAACCTGGTCTAAAGCGGGTTCCTGTGCAGAAAACCTGGTCTAAAGCGGGTTGCTGTGCAGAAAACCTGGTCTAAAGCGGGTTCCTGTACAGAAAACCTGGTCTAAAGCGGGTTCCTGTACAGAAAACCTGGTCTAAAGCGGGTTCCTGTACAGAAAAACCTGGTCTAAAGCGGGTTCCTGTGCAGAAAAACCTGGTCTAAAGCGGGTTCCTGTGCAGAAAACCTGGTCTAAAGCGGGTTCCTGTGCAGAAAACCTGGTCTAAAGCGGGTTCCTGTACAGAAAACCTAGTCTAAAGCGGGTTCCTGTGCAGAAAACCTGGTCTAAAGCGGGTTCCTGTGCAGAAAAACCTGGTCTAAAGCGGGTTCCTGTGCAGAAAACCTGGTCTAAAGCGGGTTCCTGTGCAGAAAACCTGGTCTAAAGCGGGTTCCTGTACAGAAAACCTAGTCTAAAGCGGGTTCCTGTGCAGAAAACCTGGTCTAAAGCGGGTTCCTGTGCAGAAAACCTGGTCTAAAGCGGGTTCCTGTGCAGAAAACCTGGTCTAAAGCGGGTTCCTGTGCAGAAAAACCTGGTCTAAAGCGGGTTCCTGTGCAGAAAACCTGGTCTAAAGCGGGTTCCTGTGCAGAAAAACCTGGTCTAAAGCGGGTTCCTGTGCAGAAAACCTGGTCTAAAGCGGGTTCCTGTGCAGAAAACCTAGTCTAAAGCGGGTTCCTGTGCAGAAAACCTGGTCTAAAGCGGGTTCCTGTGCAGAAAACCTGGTCTAAAGCGGGTTCCTGTGCAGAAAACCTGGTCTAAAGCGGGTTCCTGTGCAGAAAACCTGGTCTAAAGCGGGTTCCTGTGCAGAAAACCTGGTCTAAAGCGGGTTCCTGTGCAGAAAAACCTGGTCTAAAGCGGGTTCCTGTGCAGAAAAACCTGGTCTAAAGCGGGTTCCTGTGCAGAAAACCTGGTCTAAAGCGGGTTCCTGTGCAGAAAACCTGGTCTAAAGCGGGTTCCTGTGCAGAAAAACCTGGTCTAAAGCGGGTTCCTGTGCAGAAAACCTGGTCTAAAGCGGGTTCCTGTGCAGAAAACCTGGTCTAAAGCGGGTTCCTGTGCAGAAAACCTGGTCTAAAGCGGGTTCCTGTGCAGAAAACCTGGTCTAAAGCGGGTTCCTGTGCAGAAAACCTGGTCTAAAGCGGGCTCCTGTGCAGAAAACCTGGTCTAAAGCGGGTTCCTGTGCAGAAAACCTGGTCTAAAGCGGGTTCCTGTGCAGAAAACCTGGTCTAAAGCGGGTTCCTGTGCAGAAAACCTGGTCTAAAGCGGGTTCCTGTGCAGAAAACCTGGTCTAAGGCGGGTTCCTGTGCAGAAAACCTGGTCTAAAGCGGGTTCCTGTGCAGAAAACCTGGTCTAAAGCGGGTTCCTGTGCAGAAAACCTGGTCTAAAGCGGGTTCCTGTGCAGAAAACCTGGTCTAAAGCGGGTTCCTGTGCAGAAAACCTAGTCTAAAGCGGGTTCCTGTGCAGAAAACCTGGTCTAAAGCGGGTTCCTGTGCAGAAAACCTGGTCTAAAGCGGGTTCCTGTGCAGAAAACCTGGTCTAAAGCGGGTTCCTGTGCAGAAAACCTGGTCTAAAGCGGGTTCCTGTGCAGAAAACCTGGTCTAAAGCGGGTTCCTGTGCAGAAAACCTGGTCTAAGCGGGTTCCTGTGCAGAAAACCTGTCTAAAGCGGGTTCCTGTGCAGAAAACCTGGTCTAAAGCGGGTTCCTGTGCAGAAAACCTGGTCTAAAGCGGGTTCCTGTGCAGAAAACCTGGTCTAAAGCGGGTTCCTGTGCAGAAAACCTGGTCTAAAGCGGGTTCCTGTGCAGAAAACCTGGTCTAAAGAGGGTTCCTGTACAGAAAACCTGGTCTAAAGCGGGTTCCTGTACAGAAAACCTGGTTCAAAGCGGGTTCCTGTGCAGAAAACCTGGTCTAAAGCGGGTTCCTGTGCAGAAAACCTGGTCTAAAGCGGGTTCCTGTGCAGAAAACCTGGTCTAAAGCGGGTTCCTGTGCAGAAAACCTGGTCTAAAGCGGGATCCTGTGCAGAAAACCTGGTCTAAAGCGGGTTCCTGTGCAGAAAACCTGGTCTAAAGCGGGTTCCTGTGCAGAAAACCTGGTCTAAAGCGGGTTCCTGTGCAGAAAACCTGGTCTAAAGCGGGTTCCTGTACAGAAAACCTGGTTCAAAGCGGGTTCCTGTGCAGAAAACCTGGTCTAAAGCGGGTTCCTGTGCAGAAAACCTGGTCTAAAGCGGGTTCCTGTGCAGAAAACCTGGTCTAAAGCGGGTTCCTGTGCAGAAAACCTGGTCTAAAGCGGGTTCCTGTGCAGAAAACCTGGTCTAAAGCGGGTTCCTGTGCAGAAAACCTGGTCTAAAGCGGGTTCCTGTGCAGCAAACCTGGTCTAAAGCGGGTTCCTGTGCAGAAAACCTGGTCTAAAGCGGGTTCCTGTGCAGAAAACCTGGTCTAAAGCGGGTTCCTGTCCAGAAAACCTGGTCTAAAGCGGGTTCCTGTGCAGAAAACCTGGTCTAAAGCGGGTTCCTGTGCAGAAAACCTGGTCTAAAGCGGGTTCCTGTGCAGAAAACCTGGTCTAAAGCGGGTTCCTGTGCAGAAAACCTGGTCTAAAGCGGGTTCCTGTGCAGAAAACCTGGTCTAAAGCGGGTTCCTGTGCAGAAAACCTGGTCTCAAGCGGGTTCCTGTGCAGAAAACCTGGTCTAAAGCGGGTTCCTGTGCAGAAAACCTGGTCTAAAGCGGGTTCCTGTGCAGAAAACCTGGTCTAAAGCGGGTTCCTGTGCAGAAAACCTGGTCTAAAGCGGGTTCCTGTGCAGAAAAACCTGGTCTAAAGCGGGTTCCTGTGCAGAAAACCTGGTCTAAAGCGGGTTCCTGTGCAGAAAACCTGGTCTAAAGCGGGTTCCTGTACAGAAAACCTGGTCTAAAGCGGGTTCCTGTGCAGAAAACCTGGTCTAAAGCGGGTTCCTGTGCAGAAAACCTGGTCTAAAGCGGGTTCCTGTGCAGAAAACCTGGTCTAAAGCGGGTTCCTGTGCAGAAAACCTGGTCTCAAGCGGGTTCCTGTGCAGAAAACCTGGTCTAAAGCGGGTTCCTGTGCAGAAAACCTGGTCTAAAGCGGGTTCCTGTGCAGAAAACCTGGTCTAAAGCGGGTTCCTGTGCAGAAAACCTGGTCTAAAGCGGGTTCCTGTGCAAAAAAAAACCTGGTCTAAAGCGGGTTCCTGTGCAGAAAACCTGGTCTAAAGCGGGTTCCTGTGCAGAAAACCTGGTCTAAAGCGGGTTCCTGTACAGAAAACCTGGTCTAAAGCGGGTTCCTGTGCAGAAAACCTGGTCTAAAGCGGGTTCCTGTGCAGAAAACCTGGTCTAAAGCGGGTTCCTGTGCAGAAAACCTGGTCTAAAGCGGGTTCCTGTGCAGAAAACCTGGTCTAAAGCGGGTTCCTGTACAGAAAACCTGGTCTAAAGCGGGTTCCTGTGCAGAAAACCTGGTCTAAAGCGGGTTCCTGTGCAGAAAACCTGGTCTAAAGCGGGTTCCTGTGCAGAAAACCTGGTCTAAAGCGGGTTCCTGTGCACAAAACCTGGTCTAAAGCGGGTTCCTGTGCAGAAAACCTGGTCTAAAGCGGGTTCCTGTGCAGAAAACCTGGTCTAAAGCGGGTTCCTGTGCAGAAAACCTGGTCTAAAGCGGGTTCCTGTGCAGCAAACCTGGTCTAAAGCGGGTTCCTGTGCAGAAAACCTGGTCTAAAGCGGGTTCCTGTGCAGAAAACCTGGTCTAAAGCGGGTTCCTGTGCAGAAAACCTGGTCTAAAGAGGGTTCCTGTGCAGAAAAGCTGGTCTAAAGCGGGTTCCTGTGCAGAAAACCTGGTCTAAAGCGGGTTCCTGTGCAGAAAACCTGGTCTAAAGCGGGTTCCTGTGCAGAAAACCTGGTCTAAAGCGGATTCCTGTGCAGAAAACCTGGTCTAAAGCGGGTTCCTGTGCAGAAAACCTGGTCTAAAGCGGGTTCCTGTGCAGAAAACCTGGTCTAAAGCGGGTTCCTGTGCAGAAAACCTGGTCTAAAGCAGGTTCCTGTGCAGAAAACCTGGTCTAAAGCGGGTTCCTGTGCAGAAAACCTGGTCTAAAGCGGGTTCCTGTAAAGAAAACCTGGTCTAAAGTGGGTTCCTGTACAGAAATCCTGGTCTAAAGTTGGTTCCTGTAGAGAAAACCTGGTCTACAGCGGGTTCCTGTGCAGAAAACCTGGTCTAAATCGGGTTCCTGTACAGAAAACCTGGTCTAAAGCGGGTTCCTGTACAGAAAACCTGGTCTAAAGCGGGTTCCTGTGCAGAAAACCTGGTCTAAAGCGGGTTCCTGTACAGAAAACCTGGTCTAAAGCGGGTTCCTGTGCAGAAAACCTGGTCTAAAGCGGGTTCCTGTGCAGAAAACCTGGTCTAAAGCGGGTTCCTGTGCAGAAAACCTGGTCTAAAGCGGGTTCCTGTACAGAAAACCTGGTCTAAATCGGGTTCCTGTACAGAAAACCTGGTCTAAAGCGGGTTCCTGTGCAGAAAACCTGGTCTAAAGCGGGTTCCTGTGCAGAAAACCTGGTCTAAAGCGGGTTCCTGTGCAGAAAACCTGGTCTAAAGCGGGTTCCTGTGCAGAAAAACCTGGTCTAAAGCGGGTTCCTGTGCAGAAAACCTGGTCTAAAGCGGGTTCCTGTGCAGAAAAACCTGGTCTAAAGCGGGTTCCTGTGCAGAAAACCTGGTCTAAAGCGGGTTCCTGTGCAGAAAAACCTGGTCTAAAGCGGGTTCCTGTGCAGAAAACCTGGTCTAAAGCGGGTTCCTGTGCAGAAAACCTGGTCTAAAGCGGGTTCCTGTGCAGAAAACCTGGTCTAAAGCGGGTTCCTGTGCAGAAAACCTGGTCTAAAGCGGGTTCCTGTGCAGAAAACGTGGTCTAAAGCGGGTTCCTGTGCAGAAAACCTGGTCTAAAGCGGGTTCCTGTGCAGAAAACCTGGTCTAAAGCGGGTTCCTGTGCAGAAAACCTGGTCTAAAGCGGGTTCCTGTGCAGAAAACCTGGTCTAAAGCGGGTTCCTGTGCAGAAAACCTGGTCTAAAAGCGGGTTCCTGTGCAGAAAACCTGGTCTAAAGCGGGTTCCTGTGCAGAAAACCTGGTCTAAAGCGGGTTCCTGTGCAGAAAACCTGGTCTAAAGCGGGTTCCTGTGCAGAAAACCTGGTCTAAAGCGGGTTCCTGTGCAGAAAACCTGGTCTAAAGCGGGATCCTGTGCAGAAAACCTGGTCTAAAGCGGGTTCCTGTGCAGAAAACCTGGTCTAAAGCGGGTTCCTGTGCAGAAAACCTGGTCTAAAGCGGGTTCCTGTGCAGAAAACCTGGTCTAAAGCGGGTTCCTGTGCAGAAAACCTGGTCTAAAGCGGGGTCCTGTGCAGAAAACCTGGTCTAACGCGGGTTCCTGTGCAGAAAACCTGGTCTAAAGCGGGTTCCTGTGCAGAAAACCTGGTCTAAAGCGGGTTCCTGTGCAGAAAACCTGGTCTAAAGCGGGTTCCTGTGCAGAAAACCTGGTCTAAAGCGGGTTCCTGTGCAGAAAACCTGGTCTAAAGCGGGTTCCTGTGCAGAAAACCTGGTCTAAAGCGGGTTCCTGTGCAGAAAACCTGGTCTAAAGCGGGTTCCTGTGCAGAAAACCTGGTCTAAACCGGGTTCCTGTGCAGAAAACCTGGTCTAATGCGGGTTCCTGTGCAGAAAACCTGGTCTAAAGCGGGTTCCTGTGCAGAAAACCTGGTCTAAAGCGGGTTCCTGTGCAGAAAACCTGGTCTAAAGCGGGTTCCTGTGCAGAAAACCTGGTCTAAAGCGGGTTCCTGTGCAGAAAACCTGGTCTAAAGCGGGTTCCTGTGCAGAAAACCTGGTCTAAAGCGGGTTCCTGTGCAGAAAACCTGGTCTAAAGCGGGTTCCTGCGCAGAAAACCTGGTCTAAAGCGGGTTCCTGTGCAGAAAACCTGGTCTAAAGCGGGTTCCTGTGCAAAAAACCTGGTCTAAAGCGGGTTCCTGTGCAGAAAACCTGGTCTAAAGCGGGTTCCTGTGCAGAAAACCTGGTCTAAAGCGGGTTCCTGTGCAGAAAACCTGGTCTAAAGCGGGTTCCTGTGCAGAAAACCTGGTCTAAAGCGGGTTCCTGTGCAGAAAACCTGGTCTAAAGCGGGTTCCTGTGCAGAAAACCTGGTCTAAAGCGGGTTCCTGTGCAGAAAACCTGGTCTAAAGCGGGTTCCTGTACAGAAAACCTGGTCTAAAGCGGGTTCCTGTGCAGAAAACCTGGTCTAAAGCGGGTTCCTGTGCAGAAAACCTGGTCTAAAGCGGGTTCCTGTGCAGAAAACCTGGTCTAAAGCGGGTTCCTGTGCAGAAAACCTGGTCTAAAGCGGGTTCCTGTGCAGAAAACCTGGTCTAAAGCGGGTTCCTGTGCAGAAAACCTGGTCTAAAGCGGGTTCCTGTGCAGAAAACCTGGTCTAAAGCGGGTTCCTGTGCAGAAAACCTGGTCTAAACCTGGTTCCTGTGCAGAAAACCTGGTCTAAAGCGGGTTCCTGTGCAGAAAACCTGGTCTAAAGCGGGTTCCTGTGCAGAAAACCTGGTCTAAAGCGGGTTCCTGTGCAGAAAACCTGGTCTAAAGCGGGTTCCTGTGCAGAAAACCTGGTCTAAAGCGGGTTCCTGTGCAGAAAACCTGGTCTAAAGCGGGTTCCTGTGCAGAAAACCTGGTCTAAAGCGGGGTCCTGTGCAGAAAACCTGGTCTAAAGCGGGTTCCTGTGCAGAAAACCTGGTCTAAAGCGGGTTCCTGTGCAGAAAACCTGGTCTAAAGCGGGTTCCTGTGCAGAAAACCTGGTCTAAAGCAGGTTCCTGTGCAGAAAACCTGGTCTAAAGCGGGTTCCTGTGCAGAAAACCTGGTCTAAAGCGGGTTCCTGTGCAGAAAACCTGGTCTAAAGCGGGTTCCTGTGCAGAAAACCTGGTCTAAAGCGGGTTCCTGTACAGAAAACCTAGTCTAAAGCGGGTTCCTGTGCAGAAAACCTGGTCTAAAGCGGGTTCCTGTGCAGAAAACCTGGTCTAAAGCGGGTTCCTGTGCAGAAAACCTGGTCTAAAGCGGGTTCCTGTGCAGAAAACCTGGTCTAAAGCGGGTTCCTGTGCAGAAAAACCTGGTCTAAAGCGGGTTCCTGTGCAGAAAACCTGGTCTAAAGCGGGTTCCTGTGCAGAAAACCTGGTCTAAAGCGGGTTCCTGTGCAGAAAACCTAATCTAAAGCGGGTTCCTGTGCAGAAAACCTGGTCTAAAGCGGGTTCCTGTGCAGAAAACCTGGTCTAAAGCGGGTTCCTGTGCAGAAAACCTGGTCTAAAGCGGGTTCCTGTGCAGAAAACCTGGTCTAAAGCGGGTTCCTGTGCAGAAAACCTGGTCTAAAGCGGGTTCCTGTGCAGAAAACCTGGTCTAAAGCGGGTTCCTGTGCAGAAAACCTGGTCTAAAGCGGGTTCCTGTGCAGAAAACCTGGTCTAAAGCGGGTTCCTGTGCAGAAAACCTGGTCTAAAGCGGGTTCCTGTGCAGAAAACCTGGTCTAAAGCGGGTTCCTGCGCAGAAAACCTGGTCTAAAGCGGGTTCCTGTGCAGAAAACCTGGTCTAAAGCGGGTTCCTGTGCAGAAAACCTGGTCTAAAGCGGGTTCCTGTGCAGAAAACCTGGTCTAAAGCGGGTTCCTGTGCAGAAAACCTGGTCTAAAGCGGGTTCCTGTGCAGAAAACCTGGTCTAAAGCGGGTTCCTGTGCAGAAAACCTGGTTTAAAGCGGGTTCCTGTGCAGAAAACCTGGTATAAAGCGGGTTCCTGTGCAGAAAACCTGGTCTAAAGCGGGTTCCTGTGCAGAAAACCTGGTCTAAAGCGGGTTCCTGTGCAGAAAACCTGGTCTAAAGCGGGTTCCTGTACAGAAAACCTGGTCTAAAGCGGGTTCCTGTGCAGAAAACCTGGTCTAAAGCGGGTTCCTGTGCAGAAAACCTGGTCTAAAGCGGGTTCCTGTGCAGAAAACCTGGTCTAAAGCGGGTTCCTGTGCAGAAAACCTGGTCTAAAAAGGGTTCCTGTGCAGAAAACCTGGTCTAAAGCGGGTTCCTGTGCAGAAAACCTGGTCTAAAGCGGGTTCCTGTGCAGAAAACCTGGTCTAAAGCGGGTTCCTGTGCAGAAAACCTGGTCTAAAGCGGGTTCCTGTGCAGAAAACCTGGTCTAAAGCGGGTTCCTGTGCAGAAAACCTGGTATAAAGCGGGTTCCTGTGTAGAAAACCTGGTCTAAAGCGGGTTCCTGTGCAGAAAACCTGGTCTAAAGCGGGTTCCTGTGCAGAAAACCTGGTCTAAAGCGGGTTCCTGTGCAGAAAACCTGGTCTAAAGCGGGTTCCTGTGCAGAAAACCTGGTCTAAAGCGGGTTCCTGTGCAGAAAATCTGGTCTAAAGCGGGTTCCTGTGCAGAAAACCTGGTCTAAAGCGGGTTCCTGTGCAGAAAACCTGGTCTAAAGCGGGTTCCTGTACAAAAAAACCTGGTCTAAAGCGGGTTCCTGTGCAGAAAACCTGGTCTAAAGCGGGTTCCTGTGCAGAAAACCTGGTCTAAAGCGGGTTCCTGTACAGAAAACCTGGTCTAAAAAGGTTCCTGTACAGAAAACCTGGTCTAAAGCGGGTTCCTGTACAGAAAACCTGGTCTAAAGCGGGTTCCTGTACAGAAAACCTGGTCTAAAGCGGGTTCCTGTGCAGAAAACCTGGTCTAAAGCGGGTTCCTGTGCAGAAAACCTGGTCTAAAGCGGGTTCCTGTGCAGAAAAACCTGGTCTAAAGCGGGTTCCTGTGCAGAAAACCTGGTCTAAAGCGGGTTCCTGTGCAGAAAACCTGGTCTAAAGCGGGTTCCTGTGCAGAAAAACCTGGTCTAAAGCGGGTTCCTGTGCAGAAAACCTGGTCTAAAGCGGGTTCCTGTGCAGAAAACCTGGTCTAAAGCGGGTTCCTGTGCAGAAAACCTGGTCTAAAGCGGGTTCCTGTGCAGAAAACCTGGTCTAAAGCGGGTTCCTGTGCAGAAAAACCTGGTCTAAAGCGGGTTCCTGTGCAGAAAACCTGGTCTAAAGCGGGCACTAAAGCGGGTTCCTGTGCAGAAAACCTGGTCTAAAGCGGGTTCCTGTGCAGAAAACCTGGTCTAAAGCGGGTTCCTGTGCAGAAAACCTGGTCTAAAGCGGGTTCCTGTGCAGAAAACCTGGTCTAAATCGGGTTCCTGTGCAGAAAACCTGGTCTAAAGCGGGTTCCTGTGCAGAAAACCTGGTCTAAAGCGGGTTCCTGTGCAGAAAAACCTGGTCTAAAGCGGGTTCCTGTGCAGAAAACCTGGTCTAAAGCGGGTTCCTGTGCAGAAAACCTGGTCTAAAGCGGGTTCCTGTACAGAAAACCTGGTCTAAAGCGGGTTCCTGTACAGAAAACCTGGTCTAAAGCGGGTTCCTGTGCAGAAAACCTGGTCTAAAGCGGGTTCCTGTGCAGAAAACCTGGTCTAAAGCGGGTTCCTGTGCAGAAAACCTGGTCTAAAGCGGTTTCCTGTGCAGAAAACCTGGTCTAAAGCGGGTTCCTGTGCAGAAAACCTGGTCTAAAGCGGGTTCCTGTGCAGAAAACCTGGTCTAAAGCGGGTTCCTGTGCAGAAAACCTGGTCTAAAGCGGGTTCCTGTGCAGAAAACCTGGTTCAAAGCGGGTTCCTGTGCAGAAAACCTGGTCTAAAGCGGGTTCCTGTGCAGAAAACCTGGTCTAAAGCGGGTTCCTGTGCAGAAAACCTGGTCTAAAGCGGGTTCCTGTGCAGAAAACCTGGTCTAAAGCGGGTTCCTGTGCAGAAAACCTGGGTCTAAAGCGGGTTCCTGTGCAGAAAACCTGGTCTAAAGCGGGTTCCTGTGCAGAAAACCTGGTCTAAAGCGGGTTCCTGTGCAGAAAACCTGGTCTAAAGCGGGTTCCTGTGCAGAAAACCTGGTCTAAAGCGGGTTCCTGTGCAGAAAACCTGGTCTAAAGCGGGTTCCTGTGCAGAAAACCTGGTCTAAAGCGGGTTCCTGTGCAGAAAACCTGGTCTAAAGCGGGTTCCTGTGCAGAAAACCTGGTCTAAAGCGGGTTCATGTACAGAAAACCTGGTCTAAAAAGGGTTCCTGTACAGAAAACCTGGTCTAACGTTGGTTCCTGTGCAGAAAACCTGGTCTAAAGCGGGTTCCTGTGCATAAAACCTGGTCTAAAGCGGGTTCATGTGCAGAAAACCTGGTCTGAAGCGGGTTCCTGTGCAGAAAACCTGGTCTAAAGCGGGTTCCTGTGCAGAAAACCTGGTCTAAAGCGGGTTCCTGTGCAGAAAACCTGGTCTAAAGCGGGTTCCTGTGCAGAAAACCTGGTCTGAAGCGGGTTCCTGTGCAGAAAACCTGGTCTAAAGCGGGTTCCTGTGCAGAAAACCTGGTCTAAAGCGGGTTCCTGTGCAGAAAACCTGATCTAAAGAGGGTTCCTGTACAGAAAACCTGGTCTAAAGCGGGTTCCTGTGCAGAAAACCTGGTCTAAAGCGGGTTCCTGTGCAGAAAACCTGGTCTAAAGCGGGTTCCTGTGCAGAAAACCTGGTCTAAAGCGGGTTCCTGTGCAGAAAACCTGGTCTAAAGCGGGTTCCTGTACAGAAAACCTGGTCTAAAGCGGGTTCCTGTACAGAAAACCTGGTCTAAAGCGGGTTCCTGTACAGAAAAAACCTGGTCTAAAGCGGGTTCCTGTGCAGAAAACCTGGTCTAAAGCGGGTTCCTGTGCAGAAAACCTGGTCTAAAGCGGGTTCCTGTGCAGAAAACCTGGTCTAAAGCGGGTTCCTGTGCAGAAAACCTGGTCTAAAGCGGGTTCCTGTGCAAAAAACCTGGTCTAAAGCGGGTTCCTGTGCAGAAAACCTGGTCTAAAGCGGGTTCCTGTGCAGAAAACCTGGTCTAAAGCGGGTTCCTGTGCAGAAAACCTGGTCTAAAGCGGGTTCCTGTGCAGAAAACCTGGTCTGCAGCGGGTTCCTGTGCAGAAAACCTGGTCTAAAGCGGGTTCCTGTGCAGAAAACCTGGTCTAAAGCGGGTTCCTGTGCAGAAAACCTGGTCTAAAGCGGGTTCCTGTGCAGAAAACCTGGTCTAAAGCGGGTTCCTGTGCAGAAAACCTGGTCTAAAGCGGGTTCCTGTGCAGAAAACCTGGTCTAAAGCGGGTTCTGTGCAGAAAACCTGGTCTAAAGCGGGTTCCTGTGCAGAAAACCTGGTCTAAAGCGGGTTCCTGTGCAGAAAACCTGGTCTAAAGCGGGTTCCTGTGCAGCAAACCTGGTCTAAAGCGGGTTCCTGTGCAGAAAACCTGGTCTAAAGCGGGTTCCTGTGCAGAAAACCTGGTCTAAAGCGGGTTCCTGTGCAGAAAACCTGGTCTAAAGCGGGTTCCTGTGCAGAAAACCTGGTCTCAAGCGGGTTCCTGTGCAGAAAACCTGGTCTAAAGCGGGTTCCTGTGCAGAAAACCTGGTCTAAAGCGGGTTCCTGTGCAGAAACACTGGTCTAAAGCGGGTTCCTGTGCAGAAAACCTGGTCTAAAGCGGGTTCCTGTGCAGAAAACCTGGTCTAAAGCGGGTTCCTGTGCAGAAAACCTGGTCTAAAGCGGGTTCCTGTGCAGAAAACCTGGTCTAAAGCGGGTTCCTGTGCAGAAAACCTGGTCTAAAGGCGGGTTCCTGTGCAGAAAACCTGGTCTAAAGCGGGTTCCTGTGCAGAAAACCTGGTCTAAAGCGGGTTCCTGTGCAGAAAACCTGGTCTAAAGCGGGTTCCTGTACAGAAAACCTGGTCTAAAGCGGGTTCCTGTGCAGAAAACCTGGTCTAAAGCGGGTTCCTGTGCAGAAAACCTGGTCTAAAGCGGGTTCCTGTGCAGAAAACCTGGTCTAAAGCGGGTTCCTGTGCAGAAAACCTGGTCTACACCGGGTTCCTGTGCAGAAAACCTGGTCTAAAGCGGGTTCCTGTGCAGAAAACCTGGTCTAAAGCGGGTTCCTGTGCAGAAAACCTGGTCTAAAGCGGGTTCCTGTGCAGAAAACCTGGTCTAAAGCGGGTTCCTGTGCAGAAAACCTGGTCTAAAGCGGGATCCTGTGCAGAAAACCTGGTCTAAAGCGGGTTCCTGTGCAGAAAACCTGGTCTAAAGCGGGTTCCTGTGCAGAAAACCTGGTCTAAAGCGGGTTCCTGTGCAGAAAACCTGGTCTAAAGCGGGTTCCTGTGCAGAAAACCTGGTCTAAGCGGGTTCCTGTGCAGAAAACCTGGTCTAAAGCGGGTTCCTGTGCAGAAAACCTGGTCTAAAGCGGGTTCCTGTGCAGAAAACCTGGTCTAAAGCGGGTTCCTGTGCAGAAAACCTGGTCTAAAGCGGGTTCCTGTGCAGAAAACCTGGTCTCAAGCGGGTTCCTGTGCAGAAAACCTGGTCTAAAGCGGGTTCCTGTGCAGAAAACCTGGTCTAAAGCGGGTCTAAAGCGGGTTCCTGTGCAGAAAACCTGGTCTAAAGCGGGTTCCTGTGCAGAAAACCTGGTCTAAAGCGGGTTCCTGTGCAGAAAACCTGGTCTAAAGCGGGTTCCTGTGCAGAAAACCTGGTCTAAAGCGGGTTCCTGTGCACAAAACCTGGTCTAAAGCGGGTTCCTGTGCAGAAAACCTGGTCTAAAGCGGGTTCCTGTGCAGAAAACCTGGTCTAAAGCGGGTTCCTGTGCAGAAAACCTGGTCTAAAGCGGGTTCCTGTGCAGAAAACCTGGTCTAAAGCGGGTTCTTGTGCAGAAAACCTGGTCTAAAGCGGGTTCCTGTGCAGAAAACCTGGTCTAAAGCGGGTTCCTGTGCAGAAAACCTGGTCTAAAGCGGGTTCCTGTGCAGAAAACCTGGTCTAAAGCGGGTTCCTGTGCAGAAAACCTGGTCTAAAGCGGGTTCCTGTGCACAAAACCTGGTCTAAAGCGGGTTCCTGTGCAGAAAACCTGGTCTAAAGCGGGTTCCTGTGCAGAAAACCTGGTCTAAAGCGGGTTCCTGTGCAGAAAACCTGGTCTAAAGCGGGTTCCTGTGCAGAAAACCTGGTCTAAAGCGGGTTCCTGTGCAGAAAACCTGGTCTAAAGCGGGTTCCTGTGCAGAAAACCTGGTCTAAAGCGGGTTCCTGTGCAGAAAACCTGGTCTAAAGCGGGTTCCTGTGCAGAAAACCTGGTCTAAAGCGGGTTCCTGTGCAGAAAACCTGGTCTAAAGCGGGTTCCTGTGCAGAAAACCTGGTCTAAAGCGGGTTGCTGTGCAGAAAACCTGGTCTAAAGCGGGTTCCTGTGCAGAAAACCTGGTCTAAAGCGGGTTCCTGTGCAGAAAACCTGGTCTAAAGCGGGTTCCTGTGCAGAAAACCTGGTCTAAAGCGGGTTCCTGTGCAGAAAACCTGGTCTAAAGCGGGTTCCTGTGCAGAAAACCTGGTCTAAAGCGGGTTCCTGTGCAGAAAACCTGGTCTAAAGCGGGTTCCTGTGCAGAAAACCTGGTCTAAAGCGGGTTCCTGTGCAGAAAACCTGGTCTAAAGCGGGTTCCTGTGCAGAAAACCTGGTCTAAAGCGGGTTCCTGTGCAGAAAACCTGGTCTAAAGCGGGTTCCTGTGCAGAAAACCTGGTCTAAAGCGGGTTCCTGTGAAGAAAACCTGGTCTAAAGCGGGTTCCTGTGCAGAAAACCTGGTCTAAAGCGGGTTCCTGTGCAGAAAACCTGGTCTAAAGCGGGTTCCTGTGCAGAAAACCTGGTCTAAAGCGGGTTCCTGTGCAGAAAACCTGGTCTAAAGCGAGTTCCTGTGCAGAAAACCTGGTCTAAAGCGGGTTCCTGTGCAGAAAACCTGGTCTAAAGCGGGTTCCTGTGCAGAAAACCTGGTCTAAAGCGGGTTCCTGTGCAGAAAACCTGGTCTAAAGCGGGTTCCTGTGCAGAAAACCTGGTCTAAAGCGGGTTCCTGTGCAGAAAACCTGGTCTAAAGAGGGTTCCTGTGCAGAAAAGCTGGTCTAAAGCGGGTTCCTGTGCAGAAAACCTGGTCTAAAGCGGGTTCCTGTGCAGAAAACCTGGTCTAAAGCGGGTTCCTGTGCAGAAAACCTGGTCTAAAGCGGGTTCCTGTACCTGGTCTAAAGCGGGTTCCTGTGCAAAAAAACCTGGTCTAAAGCGGGTTCCTGTGCAGAAAACCTGGTCTAAAGCGGGTTCCTGTGCAGAAAACCTGGTCTAAAGCGGGTTCCTGTGCAGAAAACCTGGTCTAAAGCGGGTTCCTGTGCAGAAAACCTGGTCTAAAGCGGGTTCCTGTGCAGAAAACCTGGTCTAAAGCGGGTTCCTGTGCAGAAAACCTGGTCTAAAGCGGGTTCCTGTGCAGAAAACCTGGTCTAAAGCGGGTTCCTGTGCAGAAAACCTGGTCTAAAGCGGTTTCCTGTGCAGAAAACCTGGTCTAAAGCGGGTTCCTGTGCAGAAAACCTGGTCTAAAGCGGGTTCCTGTGCAGAAAACCTGGTCTAAAGCGGGTTCCTGTGCAGAAAACCTGGTCTAAAGCGGGTTCCTGTGCAGAAAACCTGGTCTAAAGCGGGTTACTGTGCAGAAAACCTGGTCTAAAGCGGGTTCCTGTGCAGAAAACCTGGTCTAAAGCGGGTTCCTGTGCAGAAAACCTTTTCTAAAGCGTGTTCCTGTGCAGAAAACCTGGTCTAAAGCGGGTTCCTGTGCAGAAAACCTGGTCTAAAGCGGGTTCCTGTGCAGAAAACCTGGTCTAAAGCGGGTTCCTGTGCAGAAAACCTGGTCTAAAGCGGGTTCCTGTGCAGAAAACCTGGTCTAAAGCGGGTTCCTGCGCAGAAAACCTGGTCTAAAGCGGGTTCCTGTGCAGAAAACCTGGTCTAAAGCGGGTTCCTGTGCAGAAAACCTGGTCTAAAGCGGGTTCCTGTGCAGAAAACCTGGTCTAAAGCGGGTTCCTGTGCAGAAAACCTGGTCTAAAGCGGGTTCCTGTGCAGAAAACCTGGTCTAAAGCGGGTTCCTGTGCAGAAAACCTGGTCTAAAGCGGGTTCCTTTGCAGAAAACCTGGTCTAAAGCGGGTTCCTGTGCAGAAAACCTGGTCTAAAGCGGGTTCCTGTGCAGAAAACCTGGTCTAAAGCGGGTTCCTGTGCAGAAAACCTGGTCTAAAGCGGGTTCCTGTGCAGAAAACCTGGTCTAAAGCGGGTTCCTGTGCAGAAAACCTGGTCTAAAGCGGGTTCCTGTGCAGAAAACCTGGTCTAAAGCGGGTTCCTGTGCAGAAAACCTGGTCTAAAGCGGGTTCCTGTGCAGAAAACCTGGTCTAAAGCGGGTTCCTGTGCAGAAAACCTGGTCTAAAGCGGGTTCCTGTGCAGAAAACCTGGTCTAAAGCGGGTTCCTGTGCAGAAAACCTGGTCTAAAGCGGGTTCCTGTGCAGAAAACCTGGTCTAAAGCGGGTTCCTGTGCAGAAACCCTGGTCTAAAGCGGGTTCCTGTGCAGAAAACCTGGTCTAAAGCGGGTTCCTGTGCAGAAAACCTGGTCTAAAGCGGGTTCCTGTGCAGAAAACCTGGTCTAAAGCGGGTTCCTGTGCAGAAAACCTGGTCTAAAGCGGGTTCCTGTGCAGAAAACCTGGTCTAAAGCGGGTTCCTGTGCAGAAAACCTGGTCTAAAGCGGGTTCCTGTGCAGAAAACCTGGTCTAAAGCGGGTTCCTGTGCAGAAAACCTGGTCTAAAGCGGGTTCCTGTGCAGAAACCTGGTCTAAAGCGGGTTCCTGTGCAGAAAACCTGGTCTAAAGCGGGTTCCTGTGCAGAAAACCTGGTCTAAAGCGGGTTCCTGTGCAGAAAACCTGGTCTAAAGCGGGTTCCTGTGCAGAAAACCTGGTCTAAAGCGGGTTCCTGTGCAGAAAACCTGGTCTAAAGCGGGTTCCTGTGCAGAAAACCTGGTCTAAAGCGGGTTCCTGTGCAGAAAACCTGGTCTAAAGCGGGTTCCTGTGCAGAAAACCTGGTCTAAAGCGGGTTCCTGTGCAGAAAACCTGGTCTAAAGCGGGTTCCTGTGCAGAAAACCTGGTCTTAAGCGGGGTCCTGGGCAGAAAACCTGGTCTAAAGCGGGTTCCTGTGCAGAAAACCTGGTCTAAAGCGGGTTCCTGTGCAGAAAACCTGGTCTAAAGCGGGTTCCTGTGCAGAAAACCTGGTCTAAAGCGGGTTCCTGTGCAGAAAACCTGGTCTAAAGCGGGTTCCTGTGCAGAAAACCTGGTCTAAAGCGGGTTCCTGTGCAGAAAGCCTGGCCTAAAGCGGGTTCCTGTGCAGAAAACCTGGTCTAAAGCGGGTTCCTGTGCAGAAAACCTGGTCTAAAGCGGGTTCCTGTGCAGAAAACCTGGTCTAAAGCGGGTTCCTGTGCAGAAAACCTGGTCTAAAGCGGGTTCCTGTGCAGAAAACCTGGTCTAAAGCGGGTTCCTGTGCAGAAAACCTGGTCTAAAGCGGGTTCCTGTGCAGAAAACCTGGTCTAAAGCGGGTTCCTGTACAGAAAACCGGGTCTAAAGCGGGTTCCTGTGCAGAAAACCTGGTCTAAAGCGGGTTCCTGTGCAGAAAACCTGGTCTAAAGCGGGTTCCTGTGCAGAAAACCTGGTCTAAAGCGGGTTCCTGTGCAGAAAACCTGGTCTAAAGCGGGTTCCTGTACAGAAAACCTGGTCTAGAGCGGGTTCCTGTACAGAAAACCTGGTCTAAAGCGGGTTCCTGTGCAGAAAACCTGGTCTAAAGCGGGTTCCTGTGCAGAAAACCTGGTCTAAAGCGGGTTCCTGTGCAGAAAACCTGGTCTAAAGCGGGTTCCTGTGCAGAAAACCTGGTCTAAAGCGGGTTCCTGTGCAGAAAACCTGGTCTAAAGCTGTGCAAAAAACCTGGTC
>JAMPIV010001828.1:0-123985 GCA_024509875.1 Oreohelix idahoensis
ATAGTTGGTGGGGTATCGTTTTTGTGGTGCAGCTTCTCGGTGGAAACACGTTTTTCCTTTGACGATTCAGTCGTGTGGTGGTTGGCCTCTGGTTCTCAGCTTCTGTCTTCTTTTCTCGCTCTTTTCCAGCGTCCTGTTTCTACCCCCTTGTAATCAATCTCTCAACTTCTCAACTTCGGATCTTCGTCATCTAGGCCGTGGACGTTTTGCCAGCTGCCTTTGTTCTCATCCCCCCCTCCCATTCATCCCCTTCCATCATCTCCAGTCTGTTACTTGCAATCTCATCGTTCTTACATCTTCTGGATCCCCCTCATCCTTATCAGTTCCCTAGGGATGCACCTGCTATCTGCTCACAAAACTCTGCCACTTACCACGGCGTCGCGCGCCCTCAGCCTCTCAGGGTGTCGAACCCCACCCTCGCAGCTAACTCTGTCCACATGTCTAGCGCGCTGGAGGATGACCGGTCTCAAACCACGAGTACCTGGCACAGGCTTTGCTCTACAACCAATCCCACCACCCCCCCAACCCCCACCCACACAACCACCCCCTCAAACACAAACCCACCAACAAACCCTAAAACACACCCCACACACACACCACACATCCCACCACAACAAACCCACCCAGTCGAAACTACTTGGTATAATCTACACTTTCCCTTCTTCTTCTTTGATCCTTAGCCCGCCGACCCGTCAAGCAGTAAGTGGCATCACGCCTAGTGGCGTTATTGATTCCACTTTGCTTCGTCGGTGGCCATCCTTCGTACAGTGCCCCAACTCTGGTTCATTCTTTGCATCTCAGCCTCCACAGTCCTCCGCCAGGTTGTTTTTGGTCGGCCTCTCTTTCGTTTTCCTTCAGGGGTCCAAAGCTTAGCTGTTCTTTTGATGGCATCGGGGTCTCTCTTCTGAGGACATGGCCAACCCAGCTCCAGCGTCTGCCAGCTATTGTGTGAAAAGAGGACAATTTCGACATTTCCTTCTCTGTAACTCTCCAGCATTCTGCACCCATAGAGAAGCACAGAAAGCACACAACTCTCTGATATAATCTTAATTTTGTGCTTGTGCTGTATTGAGAGGACTTCCAGATGTTGTTTTAGGCTAAAAAAAGAAGGCTGTTCTTGCCTTATTCATTCTGATGTTGATGTCTTTGCCTGCCCCACCGTCTGGTGTTACTATGCTTCCTAGGTATGTGAAGGTATCTGTCTGTACCAGTTGCTGATTCCTTACTGATATGGGCTCAGGGTTGCTCACATTGAGCGTCATGACCTCAGACTTCTTTAATTGATGTTCAAGCCCACCTGCTGGCTAAACTTATTAAGTCTATCCGTTTTTTCCTGGATGTGTTGATGTGAATGTGCTAGTAGTGCAATGTCATCTGCATATTCCAGATACTTCCAATGTAGAAAATGTAGTCCATCTTAGGTTCCTCTTGACTTGCCTCTGTTGTCTGGCGCATCACCCCCAGTCTATGACTGTTAAAAATAGAGTGGTTGATAAGGGGCATCCCTGTCGTACTCCTGTCTTCACCTCAAAGGTTAGTTGCTCTGCCCCAACACTACACGTAAAGTTGGCCATAGAGGCTTTTTATGATTGACACTATGCAGCTTGGAATTCCATAAGCCCTCAGTATTTTCCATAAACTGTCCCTATGTATGCTGTCAAAAGCCTTTTCAAAATCAACGAAATTAATGTAAGCTGTCTTTGCCATTCTGAGCACTGCTCTATAATGTTCCTGAGAGTGAATATATGATCTACACATCTTCTGTTCTTTCTAAATCCTGCTTGTTCCTTCCTCAGTTTGTGGTCTACTGCTTTTGAAATTCTCTGTATAATTATCCTGCCTAGTATTTTGCTGGGAACTGAGAGAAGAGTGATTCCTCTCCAATTATTGCAGTCTGCAAGATCTCCCTTCTTGCGCAATTTGACAATTATTCCTTTGTTCCACTCTGATGGTGTTGTCCCCGTTTTCCAGACTTGTGCAAATAGTGGTTCTAATAGTTCTGCTGCTAGCTCAGGGTCTGTCTTAAATAGCTCTGCATTTAAGTTATCATGGCCAGGAGCTTTTCCGTTCTTTAACCCTTTGATTGCTGTGATGATTTCTTCTTTTCGTGGAATGTCTGTATTTACATCTAGATCGTTTTCAGCCTCAGGAACATTCAATTGTGTCTCTGGTGGTTCCTTGTTCAGAGTTTTCTCTGAAGTGCTCTGCCCATCTTGTTTTCCTGTCCCTCTGCTGTCGTGATGAGATTTACCTTGCTTATCTCTTACTAATGTAATATTGTTTGCACCTCGTTTTCCGCTGATGAATTTAGTTTATTTGTATACTGTGCTTTGTTCATTTCTCAGTGCTGCCTCATCAGCCTGTCTTGCAAGATCGTCTAGGAAATTCCTTTTGTTGGCTCGGGTTTGGCGTTTAACTTCCTTGTCCAGCTGACTGTACTGTTCGCTATATAGTTGCTTTAAACCTGGGGGACTTCGCTTCTGTTTTCATTTTTCTTTTCATTTCCTTTCTCATGTTTATGGTGTTTAAAGTGTTTCTGGTGTTATCCAGTCTTGCTTCTTCCTTTCCTGGAATTTCCCAAGCATGATTTGCTGCTTTCCTTTATATATTGTTGAAATGGTGTTGAATTCTGTTCTGGACTATATACCATCAGTCAATGTCTTTTTCCTGACAGATTTGAACAAATTGAATATCGTTTCTTTATGTCCAGCCGCAAATCTTTTCTGGTAAGGGGGTCCTTCAATTTGCTGATGTCAAACCTTTTCTGTGTAGTTACAGTTGGTCCAGCCCTTCTTAGTTTCACTTTCAGTTTTGCTACTACTAAATGGTGATCACTTCCCGCATCTGCACCTCTTCTTACCTTCACATCTTGTAATGCATGTCTCCATCTACTGTTAATCATGATGTGGTCTATCTGGTTTCTGTCCCGACCATTTGGTGATTCCCATGTTAATTTGTGAATTTCTTTATGTGGGAAAAGTGTTCTCCAATGACCAGGTTGTTAATACTACAGAAATTATTAATTTATCCCATTTTAAATTGCATCTATTCAGCTTAGATCGGAAAATACTTTTCCTGTGGAAAGTTTTCATGCCATTTCCGAAACATGTGTGTACCAAGTTTATTAGCTGAGGTCATTTTCTCCACTTGCTTTAGCATTATATTAAGTGTATTTCATTTCCATATGCATGTCTGGCTGAATCCAAGCTGTCCTTGACTATTAAGAAGATTGAGTGGTGCGTAATGTGATAATGCTTGGTAGCATCCCAAATTGACTCCACCACAATGCAGTGCAAAGTAAGTAATGTATTCTACTTGGTTCTGGGCTCTCCCATCATTGTTGTCAACGTCCTTTTGCACACATTATTCTTCTGTCGTGATACAGCCAAATCTGCGCTACACTCAGGTTCCATATGAGATCCATTTCTATTATGACAATATCACCAAGTCAAAGCCTTGAAATAATTTAAATAAATTTACATGATGGCGTTGTCAGCCCCGTACCCAACCTTATTATTAGTCGCCCCTTACGACATGCCTGACGGAGTAGTCTTCCTATTCTTTCTTTGTCTCTCCAGAGAGACACCCCCCCCCCCCCCCCGTGAACTACACGGCACACTAATTCTTACTGCATGCGAAACAACACTATTATGGAATGTCACCGCTCAGGCCGCAGGTGTGAGGTCAAAGTGTATGAGATGCTTATGTATGCGAGTACGTGGGAATCAGTAGGTCGTGACCAGCGTTGCCACTCTCAGGTGGATTCAACTAGACCTATGTTTTTTTCGAGCGTCCGATTGACACAGTGGTTAGAGCGCCGGTCTCTCGCGGCAAAAGTGCCGGGTTCAAATCACGGTGTCATCACGGTGTCATCACGCTCCAATCTACCCAGCTGTAAATGGGTACCTGACTTTGAGTTAGGGAAGGAAAAGGCAGCAAGGAAGGGAACTGGTCACCCCACCTCTCGATGCTGTACCTAATATGGTGAGGTCTCTAACACTTCGCTCACCTACGGCAGTTTCTGCTATGGGACTACCTATCTAGGTGTCATTTTCCTTTATTAGTTGAAGAACGCCACCTAGATTAAACTTCGGTTTTCGGGTTTTCGCCCAGAGTAGCCAAAAAATATCCGAAAGTAGCCTCAAAACCGTCTAAGGTAGCCCAGGTCGCCCAAATCAAAATCTAGGCGTATTTTATTTTTTTAAGGTATCATGTAAGTTTTTTTTTCTTCAAAATTGAGAGTGGCAACGCTGGTCGTCACTAGTTCAGCGAGAATGAATGGGAGCTTTGTTACTGAAGGGATACTCTGTAGGATTTAGATTTCATACGTTTCTTGTGAAGTACACGGGTTATGTTATTATGTCTTCATGTGTATTATATGTCTCGTGTAGTTCCCCGAAGAGGGGGGGGAGGGGGGGGGGGGTCCTCTGAAGAGACAAAGAAAGAATAGGCCTACTGAACCCACAGGTATGTCGTACAAGGTGACTGTCACCAGGTTGTGTATCAATGTCGTACAAGGTGACTGTCACCAGGATGTGTATCAATGTCGTACAAGGTGACTGTCACCAGGTTGTGTATCAATGTCGTACAAGGTGACTGTCACCAGGTTGTGTATCAATGTCGTACAAGGTGACTGTCACCAGGTTGTGTATCAATGTCGAACAAGGTGACTGTCACCAGGTTGTGTATCAATGTCGTACAAGGTGACTGTCACCAGGTTGTGTATCAATGTCGTACAAGGTGACTGTCACCAGGTTGTGTATCAATGTCGTACAAGGTGACTGTCACCAGGTTGTGTATCAATGTCGTACAAGGTGACTGTCACCAGGTTGTGTATCAATGTCGAACAAGGTGACTGTCACCAGGTTGTGTATCAATGTCGTACAAGGTAACTGTCACCAGGTTGTGTATCAGTGTCGAACACATTTAAATTGTTACAGAATCCACCGCTGCAGGTGCAAGTAAGTTCCTAATGCAGGCTTCCTACAGTGGGGTCAGCTACAGTGGTGGCTCAGTGCTCCTCAGGGAGCGCAATGGAAAACGGTGATGGATATATATATATATATATATATATATATATATATATATATATTATATATATAAAATAATAATATATAATCCATATCTATATATATATATTATATAAATTTATATATATATTTATATAAATATAAATATATATATATAATATAATAATAAATATATATAACCTATATATATATAAACATATAAATATATATATATTATCATAATAAACACAAAATATATATAAAAAACCACTAATTCATATAATATATAAATCCCAACAAAACATATAAAATATAGAAATACACACCTACAACAATGTAACCTGACAAAATAACAGTGTATACCCCTAAAATAACACAAAAAATACAACAAAAAAAAACCACATTATCCTCACACAACCTAAAAAAAAAATTAAAAATACATAAACAACATATACATTCCTATAAACATTATTAAACACTAAAATATACCCATTACAAAACACAAACTTCCCCCACCAAACAGGTTAACTACATAAACCACTACACAACCACAATACTCAAACAGAACATCCACTTCACCCACACACATAAATACACAATCCCATAAATAACATATAATCCATCATATACACCACATCTATAAATACCCATATCCCTCATACATATTACATACGCAAAGTACAACACACCACACCAAGCCTACCAATGTACATTATTGTATAAATATATACAATATAACCCTACAGTATTACATCCTGCTCATCCCGTTATCTCATAAAACCCTGAGAGCAGATCAATTTTTCAAGGTGGAGCGAATTCATGCCCCCGTTGATGGACACACCCCAGCATGCCTGCTGTCGCAAACTCTTACGAGGCTCTTCTTCTTCCACGTAAACCCTCAGACTTCAACATTAATAACTCTAATAAAGGCAGTAGTCAGCTCAATGTTCCTGACATCTCCAGAAAGTGTTTCGTGGAGAGAAATGGGTTGTTGCCATATATCAGCGGTTTTCAACCTTTTCGCGTCCATGGCTCCCCTGACCAACTACATCAGCGGTGGCCAAACTACGGCCCGCGGGCCAGATCTGGCCCGCCAACCATTTTTGACCGGCCCGACAACTTGTTTTGGCCGGCCTCTTATTGTTGATTGAAGCCACACTCTTCACGATGAAATAACACACAAATGTATGTTTGAAATAAATAATTACATGTCATATTACAAATTTTTTTTTTTTTTTTGAATTAGTTACTCGCGACTGTGTACAATAGGTGCGCACTCGTGCGGACATGTAGTCACTACACTAATTCAAACTAAAAAAAATATTTTTGAACGGATCTTGTAACTTTCCTGTAAAACTAATAAAAATTAACCCAGACAACGGTAAGAGTTTTTTATATAACGTAAAGAAGAAAATTCGAACATGACATGAGTTTTGTAAGGGCAAAAAATATATTAATAACTGCATGGAAAATCTAAGACTGCATGCAAAAATTCATGTCCATACAACAAACAGTTTTGGAGAAAATTGACACTTTCTGTGGGCACGAATTTCCGAACGGACTTTAGGCCTTGACGTATCGTATGGTTGCGGACCACGTCTCTTCAACCACCTATCTCAGATACCTCATTTCTTTCAGAGTTTTATAGCAATTGATAAAAACAAAATACATTTAGTTTAAAAATCTTACTGTAGGTGATATATTATATATATATATAATCATCATCATGTATGATTATTTCTATATTTATGTAGAATTACAGATTGGCGCTCAATTCGCTGTTTATTTAAAAAAGGGGTGGGATGAGGAATAAAAAAGACATGTTGGAAAACGACCAATTTTCATATCAGCTGATAATTATTTTGTTGTGAAATTTTGTTTCATTGTTTCCTTGTTCTTTTAGAATTCTAACGTTTTTATTACTTTGGAAAAAAAAAAAACAGAAATAGGCCTACATTTATTTTATAACGAAAAAACAAAAAATTAAGTTGTTTGAAGTTTTACAAATTGTTTAGTGGCCCGGATATTTTCTCGAAAAAAAATTTCTCCGTTTTTTTTTTTTCGAGGGGGTCATGTAAACCTGGGGGGGGCCCTCAAGGTCCGTGCCTAGTGGGCCTAATGAATAATCCGGCGCTGCGTGAGTAGCTAAAGATCTAAATTGATTGAATAAATCCGTACGCCAAATGCCAAACGCATTTCTGTAACCTGCAGCTGTGGCAGATTATGATAATTGATTTCATATATCTATTTCCTTTATCTTCATTTGTCTTTTTACCTAGCTTCACCTACGCCTGTTGGGTTAACATAAAACCTCCTATTACTCATAATTCTGTCCCTCTTTTCTCATTTAGCACGCATTGTAATGCGGGTAGCTAAATTCTTTGATGAGTCTACCAGAGACCTATTAGCTAACGTGAGCTGTAATTTTAACACCAGCACCAGAGATCAAATCGTTGTAGAGATCAGACAGCGACCAGATTTGAATAAATTTGAGGTGATATTGTGAACCTAAGTGAGAAATCTTTATTACCTTTCCCTGAATCCGTTCGTGATAAGTAATTAACACGACGAATCGGGAGATCTAAAGACATTGCTCGCTTGAATACGAGCAGAGAGGCGAAGGAAACTCACACTGATTAGCGCATTGCGATGTCTGATCGAAGCGAGAACGAAGATCTTGGGTTTTCGGCTTTGAATTACGTATAAGCCGTAAAACTGAACGTAGAATGTACCGTAGGTGTAAACATATGGTAGGGTCTGGTTTTTCGGGGGATAATTAATTATCTCCTTTCATCTTTAATATATATATACCACAGAAATCTAACTAAATTCATCCAGTACCTCACAGATTCCTCTAGACAAACTAGCTTCGATTCTAGAATACTTGTAAAAGGGAATTTCTTAGTAGTCGTTGGAGATAAGCCTTAGTAGCTCGGTGTTGAGTGAAATCCTTTACTAGTAGTTTGAGTGATTTAATCTTTTAAATCGTCAATTATATTTTACTAGTTATTTTTCTGTGCAGAGTGATTTTACTAAGTTAGGTCCGTTATATTATTTCTCTAAAAGTTTTACTGTGTTACAGTGGATAACAGAACAAATAAATATTTTTTAGCTAAAAACTCTTCAAGCTATAATAAAAATTTATTAACTGCTAGTAACCACCAGTGAATATTTTAACCAACTAGTTTTGCACTGATTCATCATGAGTATTGACGAAATATGTATTTATTTCTAATTCATGATGATGAATTCTTTTTAAATGGGACCAGAAAAACACAGCAATAGAGACCACAGTCACGACTCAATAGCGTCTGACTGGCCTGCGTCAGGACGCAGCGATACCAGATACTGGTTCAAGACCGTGCTGCACCTCCACGTTTGGTAGCAGTCGCTTGGAAACAGTCTGCAGCAAGTGGCAGGCTGGCTGCGCGGGCACGGATCGCAATGGGAAGGCAAACCCGGTCCTAAAAAATGCCGTGCAGAAGTCGGATGTGTCGACCGAAAGGTGCGGATATCACAGCTACGTTGTAAACAGACACAACGCAACCACCGTCCTTTTCAGGGCGAACGAGGAAGAAGAAGAAGAAGATTCTTTTTAAATGACTACAATTTATTTCACGGAAAGTTGTTTTTAAACTGATGAGACTAGCTCTAAGATTATAGTTTCAAAAATTAAGTTAAATAACCGAAGGGGACAATATATCTTCTATGTTACGCGGGGTAAGGATAGGATTGTAAATAATACTATATTATGTTAAGTATTTGTATTTTCTCCCTATACAGTATTAGGTCAAACCCTGAACCTTACCAGCGGCTTCCATTCCATATGAAACTGGAAATAAACTTTATCAAAGAACATTCTGATATAATATCGGGTTTTTCAAGGTGACGTGTCTGTCTCGTGGTACACCCAGAAAGAGACAGAGTACCAACCCAAATAATATTAAGGATAAATGATAACTGGACTTATAGAATATCCAGATTTCTTTGCCCAATTTCATAAACATTCAGCCTGTTGTGGCTACCAAAGCAAACATTGACATTACCTGTATAACGACCACGTGTTGTGAAGAAGATTGATCCTGAACCGATTTGTTTACCGAACCGATTTGTTGAACCGATTTGAAGTAACAATTGAAGATTCCAAGCTAACGTACACTGTGACATTTAGATCTCTTAATTATTTTACTACCTGGACAAAAATTGCAGTGACCTTTATCAGCATCCTACTTACAAGAGTAAATCAAGCGTTTCCCAACATTTGATTAATTAGTCGTTGGAGAAAGTGGGGCTTGATTTGCCAAACAACCAACTGTGGATGGGCTGTGTGTGCCATTAACAATTGTTCCAGATGTGGTGAAAGCACCTTTGTAGGTAAGAGAGACTGAATTTGTGATCACAGGTTTGTCAGAGGGAGAGAAAGCGTGGGAAGAATAATTCTATTTAGATATAACCCATGTACTTATTTTGAATTTGCTTATGCAAGTTTTGCTAAAGCTGCTCCTTATTTCACTTCAGAATAGATTAACTTATAACTCTGTTCTTTACTGTAGAGGGAATTTTAGACCATAGAGTAAAAACCTTTGACTCTTTCGGGGGTTAATAACTTTGCTCTAACGGGATCTTGTCTCAACAGAGGGAGGGAGGAGTAAACCTATGAGTCTAACGCTTTAATTAACTCATTAACCTATGTTCATTGTATTTGATTTTGATATTCAGAGATATTGTTGTGTTGTATATTCTTTAAGATAAATAAAATTTACATAAACTTTATTTACAAGTGTCGGTCAGCTTGTCCCAAAAGATCCCAATTCCATAGATATAGTTTTCACGTCTGTGCGTCTAAGTGTCGTCACGTATCTGTGTGTGTGTAGATGTGAGTGGGTGAATTTATCAATATATATTTATAGGAAGGTCTGTCTGATCTAAGAATCTCAGTCGTAACCGATAGGCTGGATAGATTATTTTTCATATCCAGGGACAGATTTTACCTTTCCCCATTTCACTCGTGAAAATCTATTTCTTTACCTGATCTCTCACACTGAGCTATCACCTGTTTCTAGTCCTATTCAGGCTGGGCCAAAATTGATCTTAATTACCCTATCAAAAGCAGCCTACAATAAAAGCATCTCCGTGTCCATTGATTTGCGAGAGGCAGGTAATTCGGCAGACGTGAGAATAAAATGATAGACGCTGCAGGTAAAATGTTTCGAAGTCAGGTAATTCAAGGTTAAGTGCCAGTCAAAAGCGTGGGGTAGAAGTCCAGTGGTTGTTAGAATGCCATTAGCATCAGTGGTGTCTGACAAGGAGTTATTTAAGGACTATGAAAAAGACATGGATGTATCTGGAACATATTACCCATAACGTGATAACATGGAGAGGTTTGGTCGAGTGCAGTGGCATAACTGCTACCCGGGGGGACTTGGCACGTTGCTGGGCCACAGCACCGAGTGGGCCCTGAAAGTATTTGTCGGAAGGTTGCCTGTATCTATATCTTTTTAATGTACCCTGTCTTTGAGCGTCATATTATTTCCTGTTTCTGGAGACTTAAATGAAATGGAAAAAGACGACCCAGCCTCATGAGTTGGGTACCAGAAGGTTAAGGCGGCCGGCGAGATGCTGACCACATCACCCTAGTGTGCCGACGGTCAAGAAAATATGGGCCTAACACCATATTCCCAGTATGCCTCAATGGGCGTGTAACGGGTTCCTTTACCCTTTTTATCTTTTTATAAAGAAGACACGAACAGATTTTGAGCGGATTCCCCATAGAAAGGCAACTTTGTGTGACAAAATTTAAACGTAAAGTTATTTACACGTTTTTTTATATTTTTATTTAAAAGTTTGCCTCGTTTTGGCGAGGCGCGTCCCGTTCAACATAGCCGGTTATATTAGGGCGCATGTCCAAATATAAAAGACCTTTAGGTCTTGAGAATTATTTTATTTACACGTGATAGTACATGTACAGGTATATCTCATCATCATCATCATGTGACGTATTCTTTCCAGAACGTTGTCTCCATTACAGCTGCTCTGAACGCATCACGATTCTGGGCAAGTCGACCTGCATCAGCCAAAGACAAGTCCAGACTCTCTGTGATGTCCTGGGTCCACCGTCGTCTAGGTCGACCCCTTCCCCTTTTTCCAGGGACCATGCCTTCCATCACTGTTTTTTCCAGGCTATTATGTCTTTTTATATGACCGAAAAATTTCAGCTTCCTTATTGCGATGGTATTTAGGAGCCAATGTTCCTATCTCATCCCACAACTAACATAATTACCGATGTATGTTACGTCGGTCGGTCTCACTCAAAATAGTAACTCGCGCCAGAAAAAAAAAGTGCGCAACGCACGGTGTGAAACTTGCGCGGCGTGGGTGTTATATTCTTCTTCTTCTTCTTCTTCGTTCGCCCTGAAAAGGACGGTGGTTGCGTTGTGTCTGTTTACGCCTCAGCTGTGATATCTGCACCTTTCGGTCGACACATCCGACTTCTGCACGGCATTTTTTAGGACCGGGTTTGCCTTCCCATTTCGATCCACACTCGCTCAGCCAGACTGCACAGCTGCAGACTGTTTCCAGGACCACCACGTGGAGGTGGAGTGCGGTCTTGACCAGCTCTGGTTCGCTGGTCCTGACGCAGGCAGTCAAGCTATGAGTCGCTGACTGCGGTCTCTATTGCTGCGTCTTGAGGGTGTTATATAAAACAAATACTTTGGTTTTATTTATTTTTTTAAATTCTGTCACGAAGTTAGTAGCGCTCGACAAAGAAAAAGTGCGTAAAAATTGGTGTGCATGAGCCCTCACCCGATGTACAAATCATGAAAACTTGAAAGTTTTTGTTAAAACCACTTATCAGGGAACACTCTTTGAAAACAATCCACGCACTTTCACACGAAATGTTGTCATCAAAGAACTTTTAAATTGAATCTAAAATAACATAATTCTCGCCGTGTGTACGTTGGTCACAGCTGAGGAATGCAACCGTGTTGAAAAATTGTATTGTTTCCATTATATATACTCTCCCGAAAATAGTTACAATCAACAAAGAAGAGCGTTCAAATGACGGTGTTCATGAACAGTTTGATTACACTGTATAATGGAAAGAAACCAAAAACACTCTAAGAATGTACTTCTATCTGCTCATCCGGGAACGGAAACAGCACACTATAATTAAAAACCCGTCAAGTTTGACGGGTTATTGCTAGTTTACATCATAATTATGTTTGTTTCATTGATTTATCCTTTAGTAGTATGTGTCCGGGTGACAGAGTGGTTCGAGCTCTAGTCTCTCGCGGTAGAGGTGACGGGTTCGATCACGGTACCCACACGCTCCAGTCTGCCCAGCTATAAATGGGTACCTGACTCGGCTCTTTGAGTTTTGGAAGGAAAAGTCAGCGAGGAAGGGAACTGGTCACCCAACCTCTTGAAGCTGGACCTAGTATGGTGAAGTCTCTAACACTTCACTCCTCTACGGCAGTTTGTGCTATGAACCTACCTTGACCTTTATTTACAGCATATTTAATTTTACTGTTTGGAGTTTTCTGGTGTTTTGTACATCTTTTTTCTGTTGTATTTTTTTGCTGGTATCGTTTAATGCTTTCATTGTCTTTTTTTGAGTAATGTTTGTATGCATTATTTATTTCGGTTGTTGTGATTCCTCCTTCTGTTGTTTACAGTGGTTGATATATTTAGCAGGTCCTATTTTCTCCTTTCTAATTATTACAGTAAATATTAACTTACAATTATTGTTATGACTTTACTTAGTTATATATTTAAGGGTCTTTGCGTATCTCTCAACTAGTGTACACGGGGCATGAAGCTACGTCTCTGGCTAAACGCCTATACTTTACAGGGAGCTGGAAGGTGAAAAAGACGAATAAGAAGGCCGGTCATTCTGCCCCTTTCCAAGGGCAGATAATATCAACTACAGCTCTTTCCTGTTTACTTCCCCTGACATTTCGTTAATGAATTTTTCAGTGAATGGCCCTCAAATTCTTGTCAACGGCAAATATTTCGTTTCCGCTGTTGTCTTCATTCTCCAAGATTGTTCCAAGTCGGTGACCACTCAGATGGTATCGGTCGGTGGTTTGTGGAGAGTGTGACTTTACCATCGCTACTGCCTCGCCTGAAGTTTATTTTCCGCCACACGAGTGACCGAGTGGTTAGAGCTCTTATTTCTCAAGGCAAAAGGACCTGGGTTTGAAACTAGATGTGCCACACTGCAGTCTACGCTGCTGCATAAAATGGGTACAAAAGTGTGCTGTTGTGTTAAGGAAGACAAAGTCAGCGAGGAAGGGAAATCGTCACTCCGATTTATAGAACCGAGACTAACTATAACGAAGTCTCTTACATTTCACTGCCCTACAGCAGTATCTGCAATTGGACTGTGGTGGGTTTTGATGTTAAAGAAATGAATCAGTACGTGTCTACAGAGTGAGGTCAGCTATGCAAGTCCCTGAGTCTAATAGTTGATGATGATGTTCTCAGGGTACCTGACTGCTACCACCCTACGATCTCACTCTGCGATTTATTTAGGGTATCTAGTGTTTGTGATGTTATTTATATGGCTTGGTGTCTAGGGTAATGAAAAAATGTAGTGATAACTGCGTGTAACAAACACAATTTTAACTCACTAAAATGGAATAAAACAAGACTGGTTTTAAAGTATGATATATATGTACAATTTTAATTTCCTGTCCCTCAAATTTTTTTTTTTAGGACAGGAATGTTTGAAACTTAAAAGTGAAAATGTGGTTTTATACCAAATAAATACACATGAAGGACATCTGTCCAATAAATCTTAATATTTTAATGTTTATAACATTTTATTCCCTGTTGGAAAATACTGTTCTATGAAGAGTCAATATTGGGAAAGACTGGTGTTCGCATCATATCACAAACTGTTTCTGAATAGGGTGGAGATTAAACACATTTGAGTTTGCATATAAGCCCGCAAGATTTTAGCTTATCTTTGAATTCTTGTTGACACTGAATGACTTGCTAGAGAAAAACTGCACACTGCTTCACTACAGTGTATACTGGAGACTGCTAGTACAATTAGGCTTCAATAAATAGACACAACCGGTAGGTTGCCTCAAATTCTGCAGCTCCGGCTTCTGACCAACTTGATACTGGGTGACGTAACCCTGAAATAAGAGGAACAAGCCTCCCTAAGTCTCTAGTAAATTATCTCCACCACGACCAATTTAACATCATTAAACATGTATCGTGTTCAGATAAAAGAGCCAACTAAATTAGCTACAGTCTTTAACTTTATTGTGACTGCTTCATAAACAGTGGGTATCTTCTTTTCCACATAGTCTCAACGCCCCTGTCACTATACATCATCTTCATCTTCAGCTGGAATACAATCTTTTCTTTTTCTCCAGAATTAATATAACAATAGGCCTGCCAGTGACTTTCTGGTCTTACAGTCCAAATAATGTATGATATTATTCAACTCAAGTTTATTTTGATTTGTTTCCTAAGTCTGCTTAGACATGCCTGTGCTCCTAGTATGTCGCAATCTTCCACAAAGGCAAATGTCGTACACACACACAATGTTATGGCGCCCTTATCTGGGTTGGCCTCTATTTCTAAAATGTATATTAAAAACAGTTATTCATCTTACCGCAATCAATGAAATAAATCACACAATTTGTTAAAGGTTAACAGGCTATCAATGGATCAACTTTAGATAGCTGCTGTTCCAGACGCAAAGGCAATTCGGTCACTAATTGCTCTGCCTTGAACTTTGCTTGTAGGAAATATATACTGTTCAAAAAAACGAAACGCAACATTATTGCAGTGGTAATGGACACCAAATTTCAAACTTGTACCAACATTTTATTTTACGGAATTAATGTTTCAGTCTTGGCATGAAGAAACTTTCAGACTTTAACAATGAAATGATGTTCATTAAATTTGGTTTGGACTTTTATTTTTGGTGACTGAGGCCTCTGTTTCAGTAAGGTGTATGGCCTTCTCTGGCCTCTATCAGAGAACGACATCTCCTTGACATGGATCCGATTAGCCGTTGGATCTGTTGTTGTGGGATGGCTGCCCACTCTTCCCGCAGTGCAAGAGATAACTGTCGGAGATTGGCTGAAGCCACGTCTCGCTGGCGGAGTCGTCTGTCGAGTTCGTCCCATAAGTGTTCTATGGGGTTCATGTCTGATGACATGGCTGGCCACGGAATGGTCTGGACGTTGTTGTCAGCGAGGAACTGGGTGGTAAGTTGTGCCACATGAGGTCAAGCGTTATCCTGCTGAAAAATCGACCCTCGTGCAGCCAGAAGTGGAAGGACGTGAGGACGAAGAATTTCAGCGACGTATCGTTGGGCATTCAGGCGTCCTTCAGTTTGCACCAGGTCACTTCTTCCCATGAAGTTGATCGCCCCCACATCAGTACACCTCCACCACCATGTGGAGGAGCCTCATCAACGCTGTTCTGGGCGTAGCGCTCCTGGACTCTGCGGTAAACTCTTCTCCGTCTATCGTGTCGCTGGAGCACAAAAAATTATTCATCACTAAACCAAACCCGTCTCCAGTCATTCCCAACGGTCCATTGACGATGCTGGTTCGCCCACTGCAGTCGGTTCTGGCGATGCCGGTCCGTAAGAACAGGACCTCTGTAGGGTCTTCTAGCCCAAAGACCAGAGTCGTGCAGCCGGTTCCTGTCCGTTTGATCTGAAATTCGACGAGCTGCTGACATTGACTGGACTGTGGAGGACGCAGATGCAAGTCTATTCCAGAGGTGACGCAGCCGTATGAAGCGGTCTTCGGCAGGAGTTGTGACTCTGGGTCTTCCACTGCGCGGCCGGTCTGCCACTGAGCCAGTTTCTTGAAATCGCCCCCAAAGGCGACTAATGGTGCTTCTAACCACATTAAATTGTCTGGCCACTACACTTTGTGACTGTCCAGTCTGCAAACGTCCAATGATGATGAGTCGTTGTTCTTTAGTGAGATGAGCCATACTTGCGCATTGCATTTTCAACTGAATTTATTCGAGGAGCGTCAATCTTTTATAGGCATTCAATAATATGGTCAGAGAGTTTTGTGTTCAGTAAGTTTCACGGGATTCTCATGAACCATTCACGAGTTATTGTCAAAAATGTTGTTTTGACCTTGACCTCTTTCATGACCTCACGAATCATGAGGGGAGTACAATTCAGGTAACCACGAGAAGTTAATGACCAGGTGGACACAGTCGATAGGTTGACTGATGTCCAATCAGCGAATATCTTTTATAAAAGTAACACCAAAAAAGTTGCGTTTCTTTTTTTGAACAGTATATATTTTTCAAGTGGTACCATGCGTAGCAAAAGCGTTAGTTTTATTCCCTCTATGTTTAGACTAACATTAGCCAATCAATTTAAACTACGCCGATTTGACTTGCTTCCAAACAACTCGTCTAGAAAATTGTACCATCCCAAGTTTTTTTCAAAAAAGAGCGGTTACCAGTGCGTCTGTCGGTCTGTAGTCAATTTTTATTTTATGCAATAACTCAGTCACTTTTGAAGGGATTTAAAAGATGAAAAGTGATTATTAATCAGGCTAGTGTCCTTTATCTAGCCAGTATGTTTTCATCTACGTCGTTATCTAAGTTTGCATCTTTATACTTTTCTCTGTATTTATTCTGAACAAAATACTTTTACTCTAAGTCTAGATAGGTTTTAAAGGAAATGGTATAGTATTGAATAAACAACATTATCGTTTTTAATTCCATTCTGTCCTTCCCTTTTTATTCATCCTTCTATAGAATGCAATACATTATCTACGTTTTTGTCTTTCTGTCGCCCCTTTCGCTCCCCTGCACTCATTTGGTTTGTTAGTTTCAGTTTGAAAATACCCAAGTGGGTTTAGACTTTTTCCATGCTAACCTCCTCTTCTCTCTATCTCCCGTCTTTTTTGAAAACGAAACACGTGTTGGCCGACTACCAAAACGGTTTTATGTTATATTTAAATTTTAGTACTGAGTAACGAAAAGCCTGTGATAAAAGGGGTGAGTACCATCGCGTGGCGTTAATAGTTTCAAAACGCAAGCTGCTTTCTGGCGTTTTTTTTAAATATGCGACGTTCTTGAAAAGGAAAAAAAATATATAACTACTGTAGTTTATTACTCTATTATTTTTCAAATGTAGTTATTTTTAGACAACAACCTTCACCCAACTAATAGGACGGATGGGTAGTAGAAAAAGGGAAGGAGATCCCCTTTCCACTATAATAGAAAAATATTCAAATATTGCGTCCAATTCTTAGTAGTAGTGTGACCTTTTACCCTTAACGATTTTTTTCCAAATATATTAGCGGGTTACAAAGTTGTAAAACTACTTTCTTAGATTTTGAAACAAGGAATTTATTGAGAGGGAGGGGTAATACGGACTGACTTTACCACATGGACCACCTGTACTTTTTATGTCAGGACTTAAAACACGTAGTGAAAGATGTTTTTGTAGCTTCTACTTTCCACAAGACGCAAGTGTCTGGTCCATCACAGAACCACGTAAATCTATCAGTGTTTGGATCGAGTCTATGCTACATGTCTTTAACAGGGTTTTGGAAACGGCAAAAAAAAAAAATGTTGCCAACCCGCTCTTGAAATTTCAGGTCCAACTCCCGACTCCGACGCTGACTACAGTTTATTACTAATCACTTCTTCTTCTTTGATCCTTAGCCGCCGACCGTCAAAGCAGTCAGTGGCCATTACGCCTGGTGGCGTCTTGTAGGGCAACAACAAATTGATTCCACTTTGCTCGGTCGGCGGCCATCCTTCGTACAGTGCCCCAACTTTGGTTCAAAAACCAATTCTGGTTTCGTGTTTTGCGGTCGGGGCATCCGTTTTCATGCCAGTGGCTTCCTTTCGGCTTTCACCACTGTCAGTCATACGAGCCTGAGGAGACTCCAGATGTCCGTCCCGCAGCAAAGTTTTTCCATTTATTGTTGTTTCCGTAACGTGCAATTTTTTTACATAGACAGGGGTGTCGGCCCTGTGCTAAAACCCCCAACCTGGAGGACCAGAGTACCCGCTTTTGTCTGACCCCTACCCACGCAGACCAGTCCAGCTTGGTTGAACCTACCAGGAGTAAATCTCCCACTGGCATAGCTCTGGGGATTATCAGGGTACACAAGCTGCCATACCGCTACAAGGTATAGGTACCATTGATGGCAGATTACTAATCAGATAGCCTGCAGATTGGAGTCGGGAGTCTGGACATGTTTTATCGATCCTGACTCCAATAAAAGAACGACCGACTCCACAGCCCTGGTCTATAATACATGTTCTTTAAACTCTATCCGGCGTTATGCTGACAACATCACACCTAGTGTGCCAACGGTCAAGAAAATATGGGCCTAACACCATATTCCCAATATGCCTCAATGGGCGTGTAACGTGATCCTTTACCCTCATCCCTTTAAACTCTATAAACAACGGTAGTTTATAAATTGCGCTATAAACTGTATCAACTATGCTATCATCATTATTTACCTCCTTGCTCCATAGGGAGCATGAAGCCACGGCTGCAGGTGGTCCACTTGCAAAAAGCCTGAACCACAAAGCATTCATGTACGTTTGCAGCTGTGGTTTCTCAACCTTTTTATCCTGGAGGAACCTTTGAAATAATTTTCAGGTCTCAGGGATTCCCTGAAAAAAAAAAAGAAGAAATTGTTGTATCTGCAGCTCACGCTAGCGGTACGCTAGCGTGATCATATAAAGAGTCTTGTCGTAATATGACTGTTAGTGTCTTATTTTTGCGTGAGTAGGGGTGGCACGGTTAGATAATGTGAATACGCTTGCTGATTTAAATATTATCAGCTTTGGTTGGGCTTACAGGTGGCCGACAACTTGTGGGTCTTAAAGATAGACCAAATGTCAAACAACGAACATCGTGCTAATGATGTGGTCCTAAGGGTGACCAACTGGAACATAAGGTATACAGGAATCATGGCTGACATCAAGAACAGTACATTTATTGATTGACGAATAGAAGACACCAACGGGCTGATCACCCGTTTGCCAGTCACTTCGATTACGGAAACAACAGCAAATGGATTGATTTGCCGTTTCCCTAAAGACGCCAATAGGCGTGATGGGAAACAATGGCAAAGAAAACCTATCTGCTGTTGCCCTAAGACGCCACTAGGCGTAATGGCCACTGACTGCTTTGACGGTCGGTGGCTAAGGACGGAAGAAGAAGAAGAAGAAGAGAATAGAAGACGATCATCATATAATGTTGAAGAAAGTACATCGTTTATAATTATAACTGGTCAACTTGATTGATCCCAATGACTGCCGAAGTCCGATGGACGGCGGGAGAATAACTTATTTTCTCGTACATTTCATATTCAATTCCTCAAGTAATTAATAATGCCGGAAATGTGCACTGGAGATTTCACAGTTTATTGATTCAATAAACTATCCCAGTAGAGGATCTGCTACACACTAGCGTCAGGCCATTAAGAGGCGTGCCGAAGTCCTGACAAGATCATACTGAGGATTTATACTAGTATCATAACAAGATACAACGAAACGAGCCAGACTAGGCTAATGCTGATCCTCCTCACTAGAAGGTAGCATCTCAAATAATATTATAAAGTCTTTCCACGACATTGGGTAAAGACTTACAATGAACTCTGTTGGAAGACCTCTGTCTTCTTCAACCGGCTTTTTACATGTCTCTGCGTCAACGCTGTTTGGCAACAAACCAAACCCGATCGCACCAAGTTGTGCTCTTTAGTGCAACCATTGGTACGTAATCAATTAAACATATATCTACTCAGATGCGCACACAAAGTGCATCTAACACAGTTAGACATGCATCTAGCTATGTTGAGTCTCGCACACTTAACTCCTATGCGAAAAAGGACTTAACAGATTACATCGACCCCCGGATAAAAAAAACGTAGTTTTTTTTTTTTAAAATATCACTGAGGGGTCAGTCAAATTATATGAAACACAAGATATATATTAATATCATTAAGGCAAAAGTAAGAAAATAATAATTGTGATGGAAGAAATTAGATACTTAATTAAAATCAAATAAATAAGAGATAATGTATCAAATTGTACAAAAAACACCAATTAAGATGAGACAGATGAAATAATTGTAGTGAAGAACGAAAAGAATAGGTGAATAATGGTGATAGTAATCAACCAAAATGCGAAAAGAAACATGTCAATTAATGAACTCAATGAAATTGAATAATGTAGGCATGTAACAACATAAATGTAGCAGTAAGGAACAATTAAATAAAATCAATGATTAAAAAAAAAAGATACTCGAAAGAAACAACAATCTCCAAAGAGGGTGTAGAAATTATCAGATACACCGATGAAGCACGTATGCTAATATAACTACAGGAATTATATCATGTGCCAAAATTATCTAGCGCTACTAATGCGCGATTATCTCATAATAGAATTGAGAAGCAAAATTACGACAACGCTGGCAGTATGCCAATTTGCGTGCGTAACTATACCGAGCTCAGGATTTTTCCAACAAATCCTTTTCAACTGGAGAATGTCTTCCCTGCCTGGGAAAACGTATTTTCTCTTCTTCTTCCGTCTCTGGCAATATCTCAATCTCTGCGTTTTCTGAGATGCCAGAACTTTGCCGTGGGGAAATTTGTAGTGCCAAATTTCGCTCTCTCCCACTGTGCCGCTACCTGCTGTTAGACAAAGAAAATGCAACAGCTGAACAACACATCCATAATATACTCCTATATAACAAATAACTCCCTTACTTCCTAACACCCCTGTCTAGGCCATGCTCCCGCTATGCACCACAATACAAAATAATTCCCTTATAATTACATCTTTCGTCTTCTGGTTACCCAGTACAACAATGCACAATAAGTAACGTATACAATTACGCGAGCATATGCATGCCGCCAAAAGTTATACACAAAACCAGGTTATCAATTTAAACCTTGTAGTTACGTGTCTGGTTTCTAAGCCTTCCCTAATTCAATGGCAGAGTCCGATGGTAATTTACAGCTGAGTATGCGTGACGCTACCAGGTTTCGAATTCGGTAAATTTGTCTGGAGAAGCATGCATGCTAACCATTCTGCCACTGGGACAAGGAACAAAGATATTGCCTGTGTTACGACAAAAGTGTCTTCATTAGGGATAAGCTAACGAAAGTAGTAAGGGTACGGGTTGAATCACAGAAAACGGGTCGTGCGCCATCTTTGCCGCTAATGGTTTCAGGTTCAGTGTTTAAAGCCAAGGTTATAGAGTCGGCCAAAACAATTTCCGACTCCTGAAATTTTAGAAGACCGACTCCGGCTACAGTTTTTTTTACACGGCATGAAATCCAGAGTCAGAGTCCGGACATTTTTTTTTACCGACTCCGACTCCACTAAAAAGCGACCGACTCCGACTTGTGACCCCACAGTCTGGTTTAAGGTTGGCGTTAGCGGCTATTTTTAAAACCATAAACCCTAACGCTAAACCGCTAACCGTATCCTCTTTAAATAAACACCCGATAACGCTCTTCATTTACTTCACTACCACAAACTACAGACGAAAATGTTAACCCAAACCCAACCCCATTTGCGACAAAGATGGCGTGTGCACAGTTATCTGTGATTCAACCGAAGTAAGAAATAGTCTAAATACGTTAAAAATGAAAGTACTGTAATAACTGTAATATTATTAACAATAAATAATGCCGTAAATGCATTTGAATGTTTTGTTGTCTTGTGAGTAAATCAATGCATTACATATTCCTCCTGTATTAAATATTCTTCTTTCCCTCCCTCCTTCTCTTCTTCTTTCTCCTACCTTTCTCCCTCTCTTTCTGTGTTATCTATACCGTACGGTTGTCAGTGAATTAAATTGCAAATAATGCAGAAAGACAGTCCGCCGTCTAGTCTGGAATATGTTATTGAATATGAAATATCGTATCGATTTGAGTGTTCTGTTGCCGTGTTAAGTTAATCGATGCATCAAATCATTTTTAACCTCTTATTCCCCCCCCCCCCCTTTTTTTCTGATCTCTTATTCTCTCCTTTTTTGTATACGTCATTTCAGCCGTTATATCTAGAATTGTACGATACTATTACATAACTAGTGTAAAAGTCCGTCATAAGACGGGAATTCAATTCAAAAGCACCAATATCTAAAGGCAATTTTACTTATTCAAAAGTATATTTAAAAACCACTCTGCATCACCACAGTACACGAACTACGTAGCAGCAGCGAGGATCCCAATGTGTGTATACGTGATCACACATTCTATAAATATTTTTTTGCACACCGTCATTTGCGCATTCTTCTTTGGTAAGTGTTACTATTTTCGGGAGAGTACCTAAATAAGGGAAACAATACAATTAACGTCTAACTTTCAACCAAAGTTGCATCCCTTAGCGTTACGCACTGACATAAAAAGCTGGGATTTTATATATAGGATGACTGTATGGAACTGAAGCACGGAGAACAGCAAAGATAAAAAACCAAGGTTAGCTGTCTAATTTTGTTCTCATTCATCAACTCCTGTTTCATTCCTAGGTTTCTATGTTCTCTTTATTTGATTTCTTCTCTTTCCACGAGATGCGTCCTATTCTTCTACATTTATCCACTTCTCGAGAACCTCAATTGTTTCTTCCAATTGCATGTTCATTGTCCATGTTTATACACCATTCAGTAATGAAGAATGTATATAACAATTGATGATTCTCATTTTAATCTGTGAGTTAGTTGTTTAGATGTTAGTATGTCTCATTTTGTTAAATGTAGCTTTGACCATTCCTATTCTCTTTTTGATTTCTGTTTCACATCTGCCATCTTCTGTTATTATATGACCAAAATATGAGAAACGATTGACGTGTTCCAGGATTTTCCCATTTATTCTTCTTTAATGTTAGCTTATCGTCTGCTTTGCTAATTATTATAAAGTTTAGATAAATTGGACTTGGGGACGCCCGCGTCATCCCCACATCTCTTCATTCATTCATAACCCTCCACTCCCAAAGGAGCATAGGCCTTCAACAAACACATGCCAAGTCCTCCTGTCACGTGCCATCATCTCAAGTTCCTTCCACGTTCTCCTTATCATTTTCGCCTCTGTTTCCAGCTCTCTTTTCCGTGTGCTTCTTGGTCTACCTCTGCCTCTCTTGCCCTGGGGGTTCAGGAACAAGGACTACCTTGTAATGCTATCAACAGGTTTCCTCAGTGTGTGTCCTTTCCATCGCCATCGTTTTCTTCTCATCTCTTGTTCCACTGGCACTTGTCTAGTTCTTGTCATCAGTTCCACGTTGGTAACCTTGTCGTACCATTTTAATCCCTCTATTCTACGCAAGCACCCATTTATGAACGTCTGTAGCTTTTTGGTTGTTGTCTTTGTTGTTCTCCATGTCTCAGAGCCATACAATAGGACTGACTTCACATTGAGTTGAAGATTCTTATTTTCGTGTTGGATCCGATTTCTCTTGATCTCCTTATATTTCCCAATGCAATGAAAGCTCCTCTTGCTTTTTGTATTCTTATTTTGATATCACTGTCTGTCCCTCCAACGTTGTCTATATTGCTGCTAAGATATGTGTACGATTCTACATCTTGTATTGGTGCTTCTTCAAGTTCAACCCTGTTTTCATTACCTGCATTTATTCTCATTATCTTTGTCTTTTCCCTGTGTATTTTCAGACCCAATTGCTGTGACCTCTCATCGAGTGTTCTCAATTTGTCCTGCTTCTGATTATGGTTATGGGACAGAAGAGCCAAGTCATCAGCAAAATCCAGATCATCCAACTGCTTAGTCAGAGTCCACTGGATTCCATTTCTGTTGTGTGTTGTTGATGTTCTCATAACCCAGTCTATTGCTAGTAAGAAAAGAAATGGATACAAGAGGCATCCCTTCGCACTCCTGTTCTTATCCCAAATGGTTCTGTAAGCTGTCCTTCATGAAGAACTCTGCATGTCATGTCTTCATATGTTTTCTTTATTAAATTAATGATCTTCATGGGAACTTCATAATGCCTCATCAACTTCCAAAGTGATTCTCTGTCTACACTGTCAAATGCCTTTTCGTAGTCCACAAATCCGATGTACTGTATAATGGTGATTTCCATTCCAGACTTTGTTCAACTATTATTCTCAAAGTGGCTATCTGGTCTGTACAGGATCTGTTTTGTCGAAACCCTGCCTGTTCATCTTTGTTTCTTGTCTATGGACTCTTTTAATCTCTCAAGGATAATCCTATTTAATACTTTTCCTGGCACTGATAGTAACATTATTCCTCTATAATTTGTGTACTCTTGTAAATTTCCTTTCTTAGGCAACTTAACCAGATATCCTTCCTTCCATTCTTCTGGTATCTCTTCCTTTTCCCAGACTTTACCAAGTAATTTATATAACATCTCTGTAGCCGTGTCGATATCTGCTTTGATGGCCTCTGCTGGAATGCCATCAGGTCCAGACGCTTTTCCATCTCTTAGAAGCTTTATGGCTTTCTTTATTTCTTCCTTCGTTGGTCTTTCACCGTTAATTTGTAGCTCGTCTTCTGCTGGCTGGATGTCCGGGGGGTTTGGTGGAGCTGGTCTATTGAGAAGGTCCTCAAAATAGTCTGTCCACCTCTTCATTTGCTCTTGTATATTGCTGAGCAGTTTTCCATTCTTGTCTTTTATGAGGCAACTTGTTTGCTTGTATTTCCCTGTCAGCTTCTTTGTGCTGTTATACATACAGTTCTCTCATATTTCCTTTGGCTGCAGCATCTTCTGCCTCTCTTGCCAACTCCTCAATATACTTCCTCTTGTCTCTTTTGATACTTCTTTTAACTTCTTTGTTTGCTTCTGTGTACACTTCTTGAGCCTTGGCTTTGGAACTTCTGGTTTTGCTTGTGTTTAAATCTGCTTTCTTGTTTTTCTGTCTTTTATCTTATTGATGGTTTTTCATGCTTTTTGTTGTCGTTCCCTTTTCCCCAGTATTTCTTCTCATGTCTCATTCCATACCGTTTTGATTTGCTGCCAATAGTCTTCTGTATTCTCTACATCTTCCAGCTGTTGGAGCACTTGGAATTTGTTGGATATTGTGACCGCAAATTTGTCTCTTGTTTCTTGATTTCTTAGATGTCCTACATTAAATTGTTGTCTAAAATTTTGCATTGCTGCATATCTCTTGAGTTTCATTTTTACTTTGGCTATCAGAAGGTGGTGATTTGATGCCACATCTGCTCCTCTATATACCTTTACATCCTGCAATGATGATCTAAACTTCTTGTTTATGCATATATGATCAATCTGATTTTCTGTTCTATGGTCTGGTGATATCCATGTTGCCTTGTGTATTCTCTTATGTGGAAACATGCTTCCTCCTATAGCCAGTTGATCTGAAGCACAGAAGTTTGAGAATAGTTCCCCATTTTCATTCATTATTCCTAGCCCCTGTTTTCCCATGACTTCTTCAAAGCCGGTGTTGACTGTACCTATCTTTGCATTCATGTCACCCATCAAAATTGTGATGTCTCTTCTTTTTACTTTTTCCATAATTTCCTGTAGTCTAGTATAAAATGCTTCTTTCACCGACTCTTCTTTGTCATTAGTTGGTGCATAACATTGGATGACATTTACATTTATTTTCTTTTTAGCTGTTTTAAAAGTAGCTGTTATTATTCTGGATCCAACGGCTTCCCATTCAATGAGTGCTTTCTGTGCTTCTTTAGATAACATAAGAGCTACCCCTTCACTGTGGTGTGAACTTTCGTCTTCATGTCCTGAGGACAGCACCAATTCACCTGTGATGAGTTTCTTCCTGTCTACCCCCTTCCACTTTGTTTCACACAGTCGGGTTGGTCCCTTCTGAATAGGTTGGAATGAGTGATAGATACAGTGAGAGCTGGTGAAAAAACACAATAGGATTTCCCCACGTGAGATGATAGGATGTGATATAGAGGCTGTCTTTGAGAATCGAGATAATCTTCTCTCTCTCTCCTATCTTCTACGACCGCTTTTAAAGGCGTCAGACAGTCTAAACACAGATATATATATATATATATATATATATATATATATATATATATATATATATATATATATATATATATATATATTAATATATATATATATATATATATATATATATTAATATATCTCTATCTACTCACGGGCACGCACATACACGTGACGACAGGTAAACACACAGACGTGGGAAAACTATAACAATGATTATACAGATAATTGGGATCGAGCTGACCAACGCACTGATTTTTTTTTTTTGTTCAAGAGAGATATTTTAATTATCATATCAAAATTTCTCACAACACCAAAAAATTACATCAAGGAAAAAAACATATACAAATAGTCATAAAATTTAAGAAAATGCTACAAGGATGATAGCCCGTTAAAATCTTACTCTAGGTTTAGCCCACAGTCCCGTTAAGAGAACAGATGATGGCCCAAAGAGTTATAGATACGTAGGGTTGAGGCTAAGAGTTTTTCTTCTTTTCTCGTAAATGTATGCACAGAGTTGAATAATCTGATTTAGCCTAAGAAGTAAAGAAACTCTAGCAAATAGTAACAAATTCTGCAGGTTAAACAAAAAGAATTAAGACAGTAAATGGGTGACAATCTATAACTGTAAAATAACACTCTGATCTGCGTACACTCATTCATTCAGCCATGGCCATGGGTACACAGTTATACTCACAACTTTGCTCGCTGCCTCTGGGAACATACTCAATTCTAGGACCTTCACACAGACCCGAAAATGCAGTCCTTGACCAAGAAATCCCCAGTTCCAAAAGACGTACTAAACTCTCAGGGAACGATTCCTTGGGTGTTCTAATTTTTCGGATGTCTGATTAAGTCACATAAAATATTGTCCAGGCACGAAAGTTAGCAGAGCACAATGTCATTAGCTTTGGTTTCTAGAATTTAAGGAATGTCAGATCGGTGTCTACTTTCAGGAAGTTACTATATTTGGTCACCACAGTACTAGTCAAAACTCTGTCGGAATGTTTCTGATCTTTGCTTGCCACAACGGGCTGAATTGTACTGAAGAGTTATTCTGGAAGAATTAATTCTGGCGCGAAGGCCTCTTACTTCATTTAACTGTTACAGTTCAGGTAATGAAAGTGATTTGTTTCTTCCCAAATAAAGTTCACGTACTAGAACGCTGGTAAAGTTGGGTACCACCGTTTCACTATATAAAAGAAAGAACACATATCAAATAATTTTACAATATGTACCCACTATAACTTACATTATTAAACCGCAAGTGTACTGCTTGACTTATCATTTAAATTTCCCGTAAAGTAAGTTATATTTAAAAAAAAAAAAGATCATCAATCCCCATGAATTTAGGATTAGGAACACGTGCGTGTTCCGTCAACATCTCATGAGGTTTCTAGCATTTGTAAGTTAGTTTAGAAAAATATGATCTCGTCTGATTTCTTAGCAGTAAAATTAACTTCATTATAGCTACATTATTGTTTAGTAAGCTAAGATATAATTTATTCTGCTATCCACTGAAACACGTCACTAGAAAATAATACAGACTATATAAATTTGGCACTCTGCGCAAAATCTAACTAGTGAACTATGAAATAAGCGACTTAACACTTTATCATTTCACAAATACTAGATATAATATATATTACCTCACACAGAACTACAGGTAGTCGCACAACTTAAGAATTATATGCTGAATATTTAAGGAAGTCTAGAAGTTCGACAAATTGCCGAAACAAACTGAGAAACTTCGCTAACAGCTATTCTGTTTCGAACAACCTGTCTACTGCGAATATAGGAGCGAGAATGAAATTAAAGTTTCAAACTCGGGCCAATATCTTAAAATCAGACAAAGGGCCCCAACTTATTTCGCCAAGCGAAATTATCTCCCCTACTCCCAACATTTACGTCAGCTTAACGCGTGACGTAACTGCCACCAGTGACCGAGAAATGCGCGTGACAGTTGCAAATCTCAGACAACCGTCTACAACTGCGTCGTACAGATGCCGGGTTTGACACCTTAAGCTAGTGACAGGTGAACAAAATGGTAGACCAAAAGTCTGCTCTATGTCCAGCGAAACGAATTTCTCACACCTTCACGTCTTACCTGCGCGACTGACATCTGATGCAATAAGGTTACTAGTCAGTATGAGAAAGAAAAACGATGATGGGAAAGAAATATATTTTTCGCAACGAGTGATGCGAAAAAATACAGGAAAAAACAAGTACGGAAAGATAATAAAATGAAAGGATTAGGGTGAGAGAATAGGAAGAAGATGTAGGTAATTTAATGATATAAAGACCCACGTGACAGGACGTCCCCCCTTAAGATATGGAAGCACTCCATGTCTACGTTATGGAATTAAATTTCCTATAACCGTAGCTTCGGGGTGTCTGTCTTCTTCCTTCTCATCTTCCCCCTCCATCTCTCTCCAATTCCTACTCAAGTCTACTCCCCAAAGTTTCCTTCCTCTGGAATGTCTCCCATGCGCGCTTGAAAGAGCGTCGCCGCTTCTGACATTTTTGAAAGATTTCTTGTGATAGCGGTGGAATATCCCTGCCACTATCATCATCTTCGTCAGCTCTGGCTATCGTCAGGAGATGGTCGGAGGTTGGCACTGGTCTTTCCAAGTATCTCTTTAAGAGATTTAAATGGAAAACCTTCTCCTTTCCTTGAATAGAGATCTGGTAGTTAGCCTTAGAAATCTTTTTTAGGACGGTAAACGGCCCTTGCCATCCGATCTTCAGTTGGTTGTTCTCGGTAGGGAGTAACACCAAAACTTTCTCTCCTGCTTCCAGTTCTCTCTCTTTCGCGACTTTCCTGTATCGGTTAGCGTGCTTTGTGCGTGCTCGCTTAAAGTTAGTCGTTGCTAGGTCCCACCCTAGTTTCAACCGTTCCTTTAAATCCGATACGTATTTACTTGCTGAGACAACTGTCTCATCCGCCTTCTCGTCTGTCAGAGACTGAAGTAAGGCTTCGAGCGGGCCCTTAATGGGTCTGCCGAATAAGAGTGTAGCTGGCGGAAATCCTGTGGAAGTATGAGGAGATTCTCTGTAGCCAAATAATGCTGCAGGAATACAAAGATCCCAATCTTCAGGTTTCACTTGTGCCAGTTTACTTAGCATCATGTTGAGGTTTCCATTAGCACGTTCCACGAGCCCATTTCCGGCCGGAGTATATGGCTTAGTGTGGATGTGCTGGGTCCTCAAGATCTTCACGATCTCATCCATCAACAGGTTTCGGTATGGGGATCCGTTATCCGTCAACACTTGTTGAGGGAATCCCAACCGAGTGAAAATCTGCACGAGGGCTTCTGCGACATGCTTGGCATCTGCGCATGTTAGCGGGATAGCTTCTGCCCATAAAGTGCATGTATCGACTAAGGTCAGGATAAACCTGTTCCTTCTTTTAGTCCTTTCTAAGGGTCCTAAAATGTCGATCACAACCCGTTCGAATGGTGTTCCCACTATTGGCATTTCACCCAAGAGACTGGGGGTGCCCGTTGCTTGGGTGGCACACGTTGGCACTGAGCACAGGATTTGACGTACCTGATAATATCAGTGTTTACTCCTGGCCACCAATAATGAGTGGTTACACGTTGGTTTGTGGCGTTCTGTCCCATATGTCCGCTGAAGGGAAGAGAGTGCCCCATTTCTAGGATTTGGCTTCTGTACTGTTTCGGTACTAGGAGCTGGTTGTAACCTTGGTCAGGCTTGCCCGTTCTGCGATAAAGTACGCCATCCTTAGAAAAAATGTCCCCGTGCTGTCTGGGTTCCTTAGCCATGGGCAGTTTCCTAAAGCAGGGTGCCAAAGTAGGGTCCTTGTATTGCGCTTCTTTAAGTTCCTTGGGTAACAAATTCGGCGCAGGCTCCCGTTCCTTCATGGTTTGCCCTCTTGTAGTTACTGCTGCCACAATCGGCTCTTCCGGTTTCCCAATACACACGTATCTCCCGCCAAGTATGACTGGGTAGATGGGATCATCCATAACAGCCGCTTTGATCACACCTCTGACAAAATCAGAGTGGATCTCCACCAATGCGATGGGAAGCGCTGTAGGTGCATCACTCTTACGAACTCCACAAAGTTTGACGGTCTCTCCTGTCTCTTGACCGGGTTTAACCAGGTTTCTGGCAACAATGCAATCGTAAGAAAGCCCCGTGTCAAATAAGCAAGAAGTTTGAGAACCGTTCAAAGTAACAGTACCTCGCGTTGAGGGTCTATCCCCAACAGGTTGGGAATCACTGTCAATAATTCCGCCTTGCGAGACTGTCAATAAGCATCCGATGCGTTTCGGCTCGGTGTGCTCGGTCTGATCATATGTCCCGTGCTCAGGGGTTCTCCCTTTGCCACCTTGTCCTTTCTGGCTACGCTGCCATGTAGGGCGGTCGGGTTGATCAGACTGTTTGGGGTGGTTGGGGTACTTGTTCTTGTAGAACTTGGATTTTTCAGGAGGGGGGTTTTGAGGTCCAGTTTCTCTGTGGTTATTTTGGTTAGAAGCCTGAGAAGATTGCTCTAGGTTATGTTTTCGAAAATGCTCCTCTGTCGGTTTCCGCTTTGTGGCCGGTAGTTCAGCCAGCGCATTGTGATAACGCTCAGACTTTTCCAAAATGTCTTCAAGTTTTTCTGCCCCCTGCTCAGCGAGAAATCTCCGGGTATCCGCAGACAAAGTGTTCTTTATTTGTTCTGTTAAAACAAATTCCTCAAGACCTTCATAGGTAGAGGGGAGCTGCGAGAGCTCAAGGCACTTTGTCAAATATCCCTTTAGACGGGAAGAGAACTGGTGAAAAGATTCAGAATTCTCCTTTCTGCTGTTGCGAAACAGTTGCAAAAATTTGCGAGCGTTCATTTCAAAGCGCTCCAGTAACGCTTTCTTCAACAGATCATAGTTGTCTTGTTGGCTGCTTTCCAGTTTGGCGTAAACATCATACGCAGAACTTTTCAAAGCCTGGGAAAGCTTCATGTTCCAACGCGACCTCTCTAAACCGTACAGAGTTGCAATTTTCTCAAATTTTTCTAGCCAAGTGTCAATCTTCTCATTTGGACAAGGGAAAGATTCTAGTGGAAAAGACATAGCAGTGAGATGAGTAGATTGAGTGTTAGAAGGATCAGTTAAGGAAGAATGAGGAGAAGACTCTCCATTGCTGGAGGTAGAGGCAGCACCACGACTTTGAAGTTCAAGAGCTTTAAGAGCCAACTCATGTTGTCTCTCCTCCCTCTCCTTCTCATGCTGTCTCTCCTCCCTTTCCTTCTCATGCTGTCTCTCCTTCTCTTTTTCCTCATGCTGCATCCTGCGAATTTCCATTTCTTCCTCAATCTTCTTCTGCTGTAATAGCCGGTCTTCCGCTTCTTTCCTCCTAGCTTCTTCTTTTTCCTCTTTAGCTTCAGCTGCTTTCCTCTCCGCATCATATCTCTCAAGTTCGTCCCTGACAAATGCTTTCGCTTCCTCTCCTTCCAGTCCCTCCTCTCTCGCTTCTTCCCTGAGGAGTTGTCTAAGCTTTGCCCTCTCGGCCATATTATGTCAGTGACTGAGACTAGTGGAGAACGAAAATAGGAAAAAGGATACACTGGTTCCTACCACTTACGAGAAAAAAAAATTACCAAAAATCAAAAGATGATATCCTTAACCCTGGGATACCTCCTCCAAATTAAAATCTAACTATCGCTGCTATTATCGGCAATAAAGCACTTAATGCAAAACACGACTACGCCAACTAAATGGTAGTTAAGATTACTTCTGAAAAATAAGTTGCTACAGTGGAAAAGCAAAATAATTATTGCAAAAATTAAAGAGAAAAAATAATCCCTTAATTATAAAGTCCACTATCAAGTTCACCCCTGAAGACAGTTAGGGTAAGGGAGGCAATTAATCTGGACAAATAGTCCGAAACGCACTCCTTAGCTTTTGCTCAAACACCTACTTCTTCAAAACCCAGTGAATGTTATACACTCACTACTTTACCAGCGTTTAGTATTACAAAATCAGTAATTAACATATATTCCGACAATCAACCTGTAACTGAAATGTATATTATTTCTAAATGCTGTGGAAAAAAAACTATCAGTTTGTGTGGTCAGCACGCCCGTAAACAGATCGTTAGTCTAGGGGATAAATTATTTAAAATAAAACTCACAAGACAATCACCCTCTTACTCTATTACAGAATAAAGAATCCTAAATACAAAATCCAGATAGACGAGTCCACATTTGTCGTACTCGTCTTCCTATTCTAAGTTCAAAAATCCGTCGGACGAGAACCCATTTGTCGTATCGCCTTAGGATTTTGGGTTCAATTCCCGGTAACGAGCGACCATTCGTCGTAGATTTATGATAGGAGAATTAAGACTAGGGTTGGTCCCTTCTGAATAGGTTGGAATGAGTGATAGATACAGTGAGAGCTGGTGAAAAAACACAATAGGATTTCCCCACGTGAGATGATAGGATGTGATATAGAGGCTGTCTTTGAGAATCGAGATAATCTTCTCTCTCTCTCCTATCTTCTACGACCGCTTTTAAAGGCGTCAGACAGTCTAAACACAGATATATATATATATATATATATATATATATATATATATATATATATATATATATATATATATATATATATATATATATATATATATATATATATATATTAATATATCTCTATCTACTCACGGGCACGCACATACACGTGACGACAGGTAAACACACAGACGTGGGAAAACTATAACAATGATTATACAGATAACTGGGATCGAGCTGACCAACGCACTGATTTTTTTGTTTGTTCAAGAGAGATATTTTAATTATCATATCAAAATTTCTCACAACACCAAAAAATCAAAATTTCTCACAACACCAAAAAATTACATCAAGGAAAAAAACATATACAAATAGTCATAAAATTTAAGAAAATGCTACAAGGATGATAGCCCGTTAAAATCTTACTCTAGGTTTAGCCCACAGCCCCGTTAAGAGAACAGATGATGGCACAAAGAGTTATAGATACGTAGGGTTGAGGCTAAGAGTTTTTCTTCTTTTCTCGTAAATGTGTGCACAGAGTTGAATAATCTGATTTAGCCTAAGAAGTAAAGAAACTCTAGCAAATAGTAACAAATTCTGCAGGTTAAACAAAAAGAATTAAGACAGTAAATGGGTGACAATCTATAACTGTAAAATAAAACTCTGATCTGCGTACACTCATTCATTCAGCCATGTCTATGGGTACACAGTTATACTCACAACTTTGCTCGCTGCCTCTGGGAACATACTCAATTCTAGGACCTTCACACAGACCCGAAAATGCAGTCCTTGACCAAGAAATCCCCAGTTCCAAAAGACGTACTAAACTCTCAGGGAACGATTCCTTGGGTGTTCTAATTTTTCGAATGTCTGATTAAGTCACATAAAATATTGTCCAGGCACGAAAGTTAGCAGAGCACAATGTCATTAGCTTTGGTTTCTAGAATTTAAGGAATGTCAGATCGGTGTCTACTTTCAGGAAGTTACTATATTTGGTCACCACAGTACTAGTCAAAACTCTGTCGGAATGTTTCTGATCTTTGCTTGCCACAACGGGCTGAATTTTACTGAAGAGTTATTCTGGAAGAATTAATTCTGGCGCGAAGGCCTCTTACTTCATTTAACTGTTACAGTTCAGGTAATGAAAGTGATTTGTTTCTTCCCAAATAAAGTTCACGTACTAGAACGCTGGTAAAGTTGGGTACCACCGTTTCACTATATAAAAGAAAGAACACATATCAAATAATTTTACAATATGTACCCACTATAACTTACATTATTAAACCGCAAGTGTACTGCTTGACTTATTTAAATTTCCCGTAAAGTAAGTTATATTTAAAAAAAAAAAGATCATCAATCCCCATGAATTTAGGAACACGTGCGTGTTCCGTCAACATCTCATGAGGTTTCTAGCATTTGTAAGTTAGTTTAGAAAACTATGATCTCGTCTGATTTCTTAGCAGTAAAATTAACTTCATTATAGCTACATTATTGTTTAGTAAGCTAAGATATAATTTATTATGCTATCCACTGAAACACGTCACTAGAAAATAATACAGACTATATAAATTTGGCACTCTGCGCAAAATCTAACTAGTGAACTATGAAATAAGCGACTTAACACTTTATCATTTCACAAATACTAGATATAATATATATTACCTCACACAGAACTACAGGTAGTCGCACAACTTAATAATTATATGCTGAATATTTAAGGAAGTCTAGAAGTTCGACAAATTGCCGAAACAAACTGAGAAACTTCGCTAACAGCTATTCTGTTTCGAACAACCTGTCTACTGCGAATATAGGAGCGAGAATGAAATTAAAGTTTCAAACTCGGGCCAATATCTTAAAATCAGACAAAGGGCCCCAACTTATTTCGCTAAGCGAAATTATCTCCCCTACTCCCAACATTTACGTCAGCTTAACGCGTGACGTAACTGCCACCAGTGACCGAGAAATGCGCGTGACAGTTGCAAATCTCAGACAACCGTCTACAACTGCGTCGTACAGATGCCAGGTTTGACTCCTTAAGCTAGTGACAGGTGAACAAAATGGTAGACCAAAAGTCTGCTCTATGTCCAGCGAAACGAATTTCTCACACCTTCACGTCTTACCTGCGCGACTGACATCTGATGCAATAAGGTTACTAGTCAGTATGAGAAAGAAAAACGATGATGGGAAAGAAATATATTTTTCGCAACGAGTGATGCGAAAAAATACAGGAAAAACAAGTACGGAAAGATAATAAAATGAAAGGATTAGGGTGAGAGAATAGGAAGAAGATGTAGGTAATTTAATGATATAAAGACCCACGTGACATCGTTTAATGTCCGAACATTCCAGGTGCCAAATCTGGAAGTTCTCCTAGAAGAAAGAAGGTTAGTCAGTAACAACAGACTCCTTTTGGCTTTCTCTGTGTTGCATCATATGCCTCCCTGCGAGAGGACCTTCCCCTGTCTTGGATGGCTGTGTTTTATTTTCTTTAATTGACTTGTCCATGTTTGTTGAAATTTTTTGTGGTTTAAATTTTTTACAGGATGGGGTTATTCGGAGTAACCAGGAGGACATGCACACCATCATAGCTGGCAGACGCTGGAGTTGGGTTGGCCACGTCCTCAGAAGGGACCCTGATACCATTACAAGAGCAGCTATGCGGTACAGAAAACACCAGGAATTTTTCTAAGTCCACAATACGTTGAGTTTTTTTATATACTGGTGAAAGGGCTGTGACTGAGGGGCAACACTCAGTGTATACTGTAAGAGGTGTTAGGCACAGAATTTCAGTTGCTAGCGCGTAGTGGCTAGCCTCGTCGGCTTCGCGCAGGTGTGTCAGTGTCTGTACCTAGCTGTGTGCGACGGAACAAAAGGGATAATTTGTCTTCTCTTTGTTACTTTCACAGTTGCCTCCACGGCTGGCGGAGTTGTGGATTTTAAAGTTGCTACCGGAGTGAAATGGGTTCATTTTCGATACAAGACAACAGGAGGCTGAGACACTTTGGAGTCATGACCCAAGTGGGCCCGCCCCCCTTAGAGTGTAAAGGAGTATAATGGGCCGAAACACTTGTCGGACGGGGGTTCCTCTTCTTATGATCAGATTGCCTCCTGTTGTATCGCTCCGTAAAGAGTTTCCTATCATGGACCCCCGAAGGAAAGCGAAAGAGAGGCCGACCAAAAACAACTTGGCGGAGAACTATGGAGGCCGAGATGCAAAGAATGAACCAGAGTTGGGACACTGAAGATGGCAGCCGACGGAACAAAGTGGAGTCAATTTGTTGCTGCCCTACAAGACGCCACCAGGCGTGATGGCCACTGACTGCTTTGACGGTCGGCGGCTATGGATCAAAGAAGAAGATTTCCAGCACCACATTGGTGATCTTGTCTGTCACGTAGGGTTTATATTCATTTAATTTCCTACATTTTCTTCCTATTCTTTCACCAAATTCTCTCTTTATTATCTCTGTATTTCATTTTTCCTGTATATTTTTCATCCATTCGTTTTGCGAATATTATTTTCATATAATTCGCAAACTTTACCTGTTTTCCTTTCTCTAAAACTGAGAATCGCGCTAGGACGATATTACGTAGATGTCAGGGCTGCAGGGCGTCAGAAGGCGTGATAAGTCGGTTCGCTGAACATAGGACGTAGCAAATCGTCTACATTCTCACCGAGCGCGCGAGCTTCTTCTCGGCACAAGTCCCGGTGAGGTGTGATACTTTACATCTGCACCGGTCAGTATCCAGACATTTGTCTCGAAAATCCCAAACTGACACGGCGCCCACTTGGGCCATGGTCAGCTGTAGTGTGAAAACTGCCCTACAATGGAGTCAGGCTGTCTGGGATTTGAAACTGACACGCGTACATCGTGGTCAGTAGGTGACAGTTACGACACGCGTTAAGCGGACGTAAATGTTGGGAGTAGGGGAGATAATTTCGCTTGGCGAAGTAAGTTTGGGCCCTTTGTCTGATTTTAAGATATTGGCCAAGTTTGAAACTTTAATTTCATTCTCGCTCATAGACTCCACAGTAGATAGGTCGCTCGAAAAACAGAATAGCTGTTAGCGAAGATCTCAGTTTGTTTCGGCAATTCGTCGAACTTCTAGACTTCCAGAAATATTTTCAGCATTTTTATTCTTAAGTTGTGCGACTACCTGTAATTCTGTGGTTGAGGTAATTAATATGATAGATATATAGATTTTGTGAGTGTTAAAGTGTTAAATCGCTAAATTCATTTTAATCTATTTCTTTAGCGCAGAAGAGAAATAAAGTGGTAGGCTATTATATTTTCTAGGGAAGCATTCAGTGGAAAGCAGACTAAAAATTAAAATTTCTAGCTTATAACGGCAATTGTAGCTATTTATAAATTTAATTTAACTGCTAATACTCAGTCGAGTGTATTTTTCTAAACTAACGTATAAACTCTAGAATCCAGCCTCATGAATGATGACGGGATACGCACGTGTTCCTAATTTATGAGGAATGCTGATTTTTAAATATAACTTACGTCACGGGAAGTTTAAATGATAAGCAAAGCTCTCTGCTTGCAAGTTTAAATGTAAGTTTTAACCAGTACAGATTCTGTTTATTATATTATATGTGTTATTTTTCCTCCACACAGTGAAAGTTTTGGGGTGACCCTAACTTTACCAGCACCTAGTAGTAGTTTCCATACTTGTGAAGAAATAGACAGTCCTTATTTTGAACCACGTGGGTTTTCTCAAGTAACACTGATCTGACGGTGCAAGTTAGACAGAAATACTAATATCCCTATAACGGGTTTTCAAAGACTGTAATGATAAATACTGGACCTTGGAGCCAGCACTTAATTTCTTCTAGAAACTCTATATAATTTGCTGCCCTGTGGCGTGAATATTAACAATCATTTCCCGACTAGATTATATCTTGTGGACAAATCTGTGGGGTGACTAAAGTGAATCCTATACTGAGGGAAGGCACCGACCTGACATTCATCATTTTTTAGAAACCTACGCTATTGACACTGTGCTCTGCTAACTCCCGCGCCTGGAATAATTGTTAGGTGACTTAATCAGACATTTGAACAAATTTGCATACCCAAGTAGTCGTTCCCGGAGACTCCAAGTTAATACGTCTTTTGGAACTGGGGACTTCTTGGCAGAAGACTGCATTTTTTGAGTCTGTGTGAAAATCTAAGATCAATGTGTTCCAAGAGGCAGCGAGCAAAGTCGTGAGTACCTGAATGAGAAGCCATGGCGGAATGAATGAGTGTACACTGGTCTGAGTGATATTTTCACTATTATATCTTTGACACCCTGTCGCTGTCCTAATTTTTTTTCCAATCTGCATAATTTGTTGCTAAGGCTAGAGTTCTTGTGTTTTTGTCTTAGGTTAAATCAGATTTTTTTCAAACTCTGTGCATATAATTACGAGATAAAACAAAGAAAAAACTCTTAGACTCAAACCCTATGTATCTGTGACTCTGGCGCCATCATCTGTTCTCTTAACGGGGCCGGGCTAAACCTAGAGTTAACACTATAACGGGGCTATCATCCTTGCAACATTTCCTTGATTTTTTATGACTATGTGTATATGTATTTTCCTTGATGTACTTTCTTTGATGTTGTGAGCCGATTTTTCCTGATATTAAAATCGCTCTTGAACCAAATAATCGTGTTTGGTCAGCTCGTTCTAGATAATAAATATATCATTGTTATAGTTTTCCCACGTCGGTGTGTTTACCTGTCGTCACGTGTATGTGCGTGCCTGTGAGTGATAGAAATATACGTAATATGTATATTGGTGTAGTCTGTCTGACGCTGTAACAACTGTTGTAGAAGATAGGTGAGAGAGAGAAGAATTCTTTTCGCTTTCAGAGACAGCCACTATATCAAATCTATCATCTCACGTGTGTGGAAATTCTATTACCTTTCACTAACTCTCACTGAGTCTATCACCTATTCAAACCTATTCAGAAGGGACCAAACCTAGTCTTAATTCTCCTATCGGAAATCTACGACAAATGAGGGCTCGTTTTCGGTCTTTGAACTTAGAATAGGAAGACGAGTACGACAAACGTGGACTCGTCTATCTGGATTTTGGACTTAAAATTCTGTATTCTGATATAGAGTAAGAGTGTGATGTCTTGTGAGTTGTTATATCTTTAAAATAATTACCCCCTAGACTAGCGATCTGTTTACGGGCGTGCTGACCACACAAACTAATAAGTTTTTTTTTCCACAGCATCTTTGAATAATATACATTTTGGTTACAGGTTGATTTTGTCGGGATATATGTTAACTGCTGATTGTAATACTAAATGCTGGTAAAGTGGTGAGTGTATAACATTCACTGGGTACTGAGGCAGAACAGCGTTTGAACTAAGTTAAGGAGTGTGTTTCGGACTTTTTGTCCAGATTAATTCCCTCCCTTACCCGATCTGACTTCAGGGGCGAACTTATAGTGGATTTTAAAATTAAGGGGATTTTTTTTTCTCCGAAATTTTTTTTTTTGCAATAATTATTTTGCTTTTCCACTGTAACTACTTATTTTTCAGGGATTAATCTTAACTACCATTTATTTGGCGTAGTCGTGTTTTGCATTGAGTGCTTTATTGCCGATAATAGCAGCGATAGTTAGATTTTATTTTGGAGGAGGTATCCCAGGGTTAAGGATATCATCTTTTGAATAATTTGATATTTTTTTTTTCTCGTAAGTGGTAGGAACCAGGTTATTCTTTTTCCTATTTTCTATCTCCACGTGTCTCAGTCACTGACATAATATGGCCGAGAGGGCAAAGCTTAGACAACTTCTCAGGGACGAAGCGAGAGAGGAGGGACTGGAAGGAGAGGAAGCGAAAGCTTTTGTCAGAGACGAACTGGAGAGATATGATGCGGAGAGGAAAGCAGCTGAAGCTTTACAGCAGAAGAAGATGGATGAAGAAATGGAAATTCGCAGGGCGAACGAAAGAGAGAAGGAAAGACAGCATGAGGAAAGAGAGAAGGAGAAAGAGAGACAGCATGAGAAGGAAAGGGAGGAGAGACAGCATGAGAAGGAGAGGGAGGAGAGACAGCATGAGCTGGCACCTAAAGCTCTAGAGTTCCAAAGTCGTGGTGCTGCCTCTACCTCCAGCAATGGAGAGTCTTCTCCTCTTCTTCCTTAACTGACCCTGCTAACACTCAATCTCTTCAACTAAATGCTATGTCTTTCACTCTTGAATCTTTTCCTTGTCCAAATGAGAAGATTGACACATGGTTAGAAAAATTTGAGAAAATTGCAACTCTGTACGGGTTAGAGAGGTCGCGTTGGAATATGAAACTTTCCCAGGCCCTAAAAGGTTCTGCTTATGATGTTTATTCTAAGCTGGAAAGTAGCCAACAAGACGACTACGATGTGTTGCAGAAAGCGTTACTGGAGCGCTTTGAAATGAACGCTCGCAAGTTTTTGCAACTGTTTCGCAACAGCCGGAAAGAGAATTCTGAAACTTTTCACCAGTTCTCATCTCGTCTTAAGGGATATCTAACAAAGTGCCTTGAGCTTTCGCAGCTCCCCTCTACCTATGAAGGTCTTGAGGAACTTGTTCTAACTGAACAAATAAAGAACACTTTGTCTGCTGATACCCGGAGATTTCTCGCTGAGCAGGGGGCAGAAAAACTTGAAGACATTTTTGGAAAAGTCTGAGCGTTATCACAATGCGCTGGCTGAACTACCGGCCACAAAGCGGAAACCGACAGAGGAGCATTTTCGAAAACATAACCTAGAGCAATCTTCTCAGGCTTCTAACCAAAATAACCACAGAGAAACTGGACCTCAAAACCCCCCTCCTGAAAAATCCAAGTTCTACAAGAACAAGTACCCCAACCACCCCAAACAGTCTGATCAACCCGACCGCCCTACATGGCAGCGTAGCCAGAAAGGACAAGGTGGCAAAGGGAGAACCCCTGAGCACGGGACATATGATCAGAGCGAGCACACCGAGCCGAAACGCATCGGATGCTTATTGACAGTCTCGCAAGGCGGAATTGTTGACAGTGATTCCAAACCTGTTGGGGATAGACCCTCAACGCGAGGTACTGTTACTTTGAACGGTTCTCAAACTTCTTGCTTATTTGACACGGGGCTTTCTTACGATTGCATTGTTGCCAGAAAGCTGGTTAAACCCGGTCAAGAGACAGGAGAGACCGTCAAACTGTGTGGAGTTCGTAAGAGTGATGCACCTACAGCGCTTCCCATCGCATTGGTGGAGATACACTCTGACTTTGTCAGAGGTGTGATCAAAGCGGCTGTTATGGATGATCCCATCTACCCAGTCATACTTGGCGGGAGATACGTGTGTATTGGGAAACCGGAAGAGCCGATTGTGGCAGCAGTAACTACAAGAGGGCAAACCAAGAAGGAACGGGAGCCTGCGCCAAATTTGTTACCTATGGAACTTAAAGAAGCGCAATACAAGGACCCTACTTTGGCACCCTGCTTTAGGAAACTGCCCATGGCTAAGGAACCCAAACAGCACGGGGACATTTTTTCTGAGGATGGCGTACTTTATCGGAGAACGGGCAAGCCTGACCAAGGTTACAACCAGCTCTTAGTACCGAAACAGTACAGAAGCCAAATCCTAGAATTGGGGCACTCTCTTCCCTTTAGCGGACATATGGGACAGAACGCCACAAACCAGCGTATAACCACTCATTATTGGTGGCCAGGAGTGAATACTGATATTATCAGATATGTCAAATCCTGTGCCCAGTGCCAACGGGTACCACCCAAGCAACGGACACCCCCAGTCCACATGGGTGAAATGCCAATAATGGGAACACCATTCGAACGGGTTGTGATCGACATTTTAGGGCCTTTCGAAAGGACTAAAAGAAGGAACAGGTTCATCCTGACCTTAGTCGATACATGCACTTTATGGGCAGAAGCTATCCCGCTAACATGCGCAGATGCCAAGCATGTCGCAGAAGCCCTCGTGCAGATTTTCACTCGGTTGGGATTCCCTCAGCAAGTGTTGACGGATAATGGATCTCCATACCGAAACCTGTTGATGGATGAGATCGTTAAGATCTTGAGGACCCAGCACATCCACACTAAGCCATATACTCCGACCGGAAATGGGCTCGTGGAACGTGCTAATGGAAACCTCACCATGATGCTAAGTAAGCTGGCACAAGTGAAACCTGAAGATTGGGATCTCTGTATTCCTGCAGCATTATTTGGCTACAGAGAATCTCCTCATACTTCCACAGGATTTCCGCCAGCTACACTCTTATTCGGCAGACCCATTAAGGGCCCGCTTGAAGCCTTACTTCAGTCTCTGACAGACGAGAAGGCTGATGAGACAGTTGTCTCAGCCAGTAAATATGTGTCGGTTTTAAAGGAACGGTTGAAACTAGGATGGGACCTAGCAACGACTAACTTTAAGCGAGCTCGCACAAAGCACGCTAACCGATACAGGAAAGTCGCGGAAGAGAGAGAACTGGAAGCAGGAGAGAAAGTTTTGGTGTTACTCCCTACTGAGAACAACCAACTGAAGATCGGATGGCAAGGGCCGTTTACCGTCCTGAAAAAGATTTCTAAGGCTAACTACCAGATCTCTATTGAAGGAAAGGAGAAGGTTTTCCATTTAAATCTCTTAAAGAGATACTTGGAAAAACCAGTGCCAACCTCCGACCATCTCCTGACGATCGCCAAAACTGACGAAGATGATGATAGTGGCAGGGATATTCCACCGCTATCACAGGAAATCTTTCAAAAATGTCAGAAGCGGCGACGCTCTTTCAAGCGCGCATATGAGACATTCCAGGGGAAGGAAACTTTGAGGAGTGGACTTGAGTAGGAATTGGACAGAGATGGAGGGGAAGAGGAGAGGGAAGAGGACAGACACCCCGAAGCTACGGTTATAGGAAATTAAACTCCATAACGTAGACATGGAGTGCTTCCATATCTTAAAGGGGGGAGGCTCTGTCACGTAGGGTTTATATTCATTTAATTTCCTACATTTTCTTCCTATTCTTTCACCCAAATTCTCTCTTTTATTATCTCTGTATTTCATTTTTTCCTGTATATTTTTCATCCATTCGTTTTGCGAATATTATTTTCATATAATTCGCAAACTTTACCTGTTTTCCTTTCTCTAAAACTGAGAATCGCGCTAGGACGATATTACGTAGATGTCAGGGCTGCAGGGCGTCAGAAGGCGTGATAAGTCGGTTCGCTGAACATAGGACGTAGCAAATCGTCTACATTCTCACCGAGCGCGCGAGCTTCTTCTCGGCACAAGTCCCGGTGAGGTGTGATACTTTACATCTGCACCGGTCAGTATCCAGACATTTGTCTCGAAAATCCCAAACTGACACGGCGCCCACTTGGGCCATGGTCAGCTGTAGTGTGAAAACTGCCCTACAATGGAGTCAGGCTGTCTGGGATTTGAAACTGACACGCGTACATCGTGGTCAGTAGGTGACAGTTACGACACGCGTTAAGCGGACGTAAATGTTGGGAGTAGGGGAGATAATTTCGCTTGGCGAAGTAAGTTTGGGCCCTTTGTCTGATTTTAAGATATTGGCCAAGTTTGAAACTTTAATTTCATTCTCGCTCATAGACTCCACAGTAGATAGGTCGCTCGAAAACAGAATAGCTGTTAGCGAAGATCTCAGTTTGTTTCGGCAATTTGTCGAACTTCTAGACTTCCAGAAATATTTTCAGCATTTTTATTCTTAAGTTGTGCGACTACCTGTAATTCTGTGGTTGAGGTAATTAATATGATAGATATATAGATTTTGTGAGTGTTAAAGTGTTAAATCGCTAAATTCATTTTAATCTATTTCTTTAGCGCAGAAGAGAAATAAAGTGGTAGGCTATTATATTTTCTAGGGAAGCATTCAGTGGAAAGCAGACTAAAAATTAAAATTTCTAGCTTATAACGGCAATTGTAGCTATTTATAAATTTAATTTAACTGCTAATACTCAGTCGAGTGTATTTTTCTAAACTAACGTATAAACTCTAGAATCCAGCCTCATGAATGATGACGGGATACGCACGTGTTCCTAATTTATGAGGAATGCTGATTTTTAAATATAACTTACGTCACGGGAAGTTTAAATGATAAGCAAAGCTCTCTGCTTGCAAGTTTAAATGTAAGTTTTAACCAGTACAGATTCTGTTTATTATATTATATGTGTTATTTTTCCTCCACACAGTGAAAGTTTTGGGGTGACCCTAACTTTACCAGCACCTAGTAGTAGTTTCCATACTTGTGAAGAAATAGACAGTCCTTATTTTGAACCACGTGGGTTTTCTCAAGTAACACTGATCTGACGGTGCAAGTTAGACAGAAATACTAATATCCCTATAACGGGTTTTCAAAGACTGTAATGATAAATACTGGACCTTGGAGCCAGCACTTAATTTCTTCTAGAAACTCTATATAATTTGCTGCCTTGTGGCGTGAATATTAACAATCATTTCCCGACTAGATTATATCTTGTGGACAAATCTGTGGTGTGACTAAAAGTGAATCCTATACTGAGGGAAGGCACCGACCTGACATTCATCATTTTTTAGAAACCTACGCTATTGACACTGTGCTCTGCTAACTCCCGCGCCTGGAATAATTGTTAGGTGACTTAATCAGACATTTGAACAAATTTGCATACCCAAGTAGTCGTTCCCCGGAGACTCCAAGTTAAATACGTCTTTTGGAACTGGGGACTTCTTGGCAGAAGACTGCATTTTTTGAGTCTGTGTGAAAATCTAAGATCAATGTGTTCCAAGAGGCAGCGAGCAAAGTCGTGAGTACCTGAATGAGAAGCCATGCGGAATGAATGAGTGTACGCTGGTCTGAGTGATATTTTCACTATTATCACCCGTTTATGAAAGTCTGTAACTTAGATTTTATCATTTTTGGCGATCTCCCTAATTCAGAGCCATACAGTAGGACTAGGATTACCCTGACATTTGATATGGAGATTAAGATTTTTCTGTTGGGCTTGATGTCATTTGATTTTCATATGTTTTCTAGAGGAGGGAAAGCTTTTCTTACCTCTTGTACCACTATTTTGATACCATTGTTTGCTCTTTCAGCTTTATATTGCTGCCAAGATATGTATGTGTCCACGTCTTGTAGGAATGTGTGTATCTCAAAGTGCAGCCTGACTATAATGTGCCGTAATTATACTCATAATCTTTGTCTTTTCCTTATATCTTTTCATAACCAAAACATATATTTTTATTTTGTCATACATTTGGCTACGGGTATGGGACAGAAGAGTTAGAACGCCGGCAAAATCTAGATCGTTAGGCTTGTTTTGTCAGAGTCCATTGAGTTCTCGTTTGTGTTGTGTGAATGCAGGCTTGTTTTGTCAGAGACTATTGAGTTCTCGTTTGTGTTGAGTGAATGCATTAGATTCCTTTGTGCTCTTATGAAGCATGGAGTCATGTGACGAAATGGACCACCTCATCACGATCTCGGTTTCTCTCCGGCAGTATCGGTACATTTGTGGTACTGATTTTTATTATGTGCTGTCAATTATCGCACTTTTCTTTCTTTCTTTCTTTCTTCGTTATTTTTCTGCTTGTGTGGCAAATATTTTGTAGGTGCAAACATTTGTTGACACTCCTCTCTGTGATGTCACCTGTTTGTTACCCGGTCATCCTAGCTTGCGGTGAGCAACTGAGATAAGATAGTCTTTGGCGTGTTTAGATTGAACCGCTGATAAGACGACTCGTTTGGTAACCCAGATGGGCAGACACGGAGTTTTGCGTATACGATAGATAACGAGATTACTGTCATGTGGGCAGACAAGTGTGACATAATCGCTTCCGGTCACTTGTTTAAAAGTAAACATGGATTTATTACATTTGAGACAATATGAGTCTACAAATGTGTTTGTGAGAGTGTATGCGTATACGACAGATAACGAGATTACTGTCATGTGGGCAGACAAGTGTGACATAATCGCTTCCGGTCACTTGTTTAAAAGTAAACATGGATTTATTACATTTGAGACAATATGAGTCTACAAATGTGTTTGTGAGAGTGTATGCAAGGCATATAACTCCGTGTGTAATAGAAGTGTCATCACCCTTTTGTCTACATCTCTGCCAAGAGTAATCTTGTGCGAAGGTAGATACTTTTGAAGCACATATTGCTCTTGAGTTTTGGACACAGATGAACCACTACTGCAAAGCAGGGGAGGCAATACGGTCACCTGAGCAACTAATAGTTTAATGACAACTATAATATAACTTGGTAGCAAGTTATTTAAGCTCATTAAAATATATTTTAACACAATAAAAGCTAGCAATTATAAATCACTAGAACCCTTATAAATGTGCATTTCGATGATCGGTAAAGTGAAGCAAGCAAAAGGCTGAGACTGCCATCTTGCTTACTCTCAACATTCGGCTTCTATGCATAGCCGAGGGAAGCATTCCAGGCGTTGAACCAGTTCAATGGTTTATCACTTTCTGGCCCTGCACTTAAACACCGGAAATACGTTGGGGGATTAGCTAGCTAACAAGTGTCAGAGCGACAAAGTGGCACAGGACCGGGATGTTTGCGTTGAGTGTCGAAGTCTTAAACGTGGTCAGTCTTTGATGTTATTTGGACAGCACAGTTTGTGTCCAGCGTCGAGTGGCAAAGTGGATAGATCAGTTCTCGAGTTACAGTTATTCGGTTCTACCCAGCTGTAAAAATGGCTTCCTGACACTGCTCTTGGGTTAGGATACTCAAAGGCAGCGAGGAAGGAAACTGGTCACCCCTCATCTCGTAACTGGACCTAGTCCAGTCTCTCATCACGGCACTATCTGCTATAGGACTACCTTCATCTTCAAAGGGGTGCCAGGCTGCCATAAGATGCTGTAAAGGGGTGCGGTACCTCTCAAAGATTGAGAAGCACTGATAGAAACGGACTATGTAAAATTATATACCGACAGCATGTAATAAGAAGGTACAGGGAAAACTGTATGAGTGTGAAAAGAGTGGAGGTAAATGTTACAGAATACGGGGGACTTTTATAAACCGCAGTCTGCACATTCTAAAAAAAGAATGAAAGAGCTCCATTGCCGAGTAGGCGTCTCGTGTAAAAAGGGGGGAAAGTGGAGTAATGTACTGACGACAGAAGTAATTCCGAAAAAAAAAAAATATGGAAATGTATAAAATGTAATGTTGGCGGCAAATGAATACGCGTATTTTGGAGAAAAAACTTATTGAACATAACAGACAGAAATAAAAATGAAATGCAGAAGGAGTTTCAAATTTACAAAGGAAATAATAAATGCTATATAAAATGTGTCTTCACCGTGGAGCAATAAACAATTATAGATATGCAGACGATACAGTTTTGTTAGCTGAACGTGACAAGGGCTTACAAGAACGAGTGAAGCAAGTAGACAGCATAAGTCATTAATATGGATTGGACATTAAGATTGAGAACACGGAAACTATTGTGACAGCGCCATCTTGAGGTCTGTCGTTCTCGGCGCTGGCCCCATCTGGGCAGTCATGTTGTCTATGTGGTTTAGTGCCTTTTGATCACGTTATCTTCAAGCAGATTTATTACAAGGCCATAATAAGCCTGCATATTAGTTGTGTTTTTGCTCTAGTTGTGTATATCTGTGTTTTCATGCATTCTGGAGCATAATCGCGTGTGTAAATCTGTGTGGCGCAGATTAATACGCGTAGCGCGCAGTAAATTGAGTGATTAGGCCAGGGCTTATAAAAAGGGGTAGCAAGCGGCGAAACCGGGCTATGTTTGAGAGAGCCGCCCAGTGAGAACAGACTAAGAGGACACACAAGAGCCAAGCTGTAAATGCCTTGAGCACACAGTCTATGAACACTGACTGGGTGTTCGTTGGATTGTTTGTTGGATTATTTGTTTGGTGTTCGGTTCTGTTCGGTAGAATTAAATGTTGATCTGCATAAGGCTTTGGGTTGCTTGAATTGTTAAGTCTGCTGCTGAGAGGGTTGCAAGCAACCAATAATTGCAACCCCTGTCAAACGATCCTTTATAAATTTTCTTGGTGCACGGGTCTTGGGTGTGAGGTACATCTAGCCCCTGTCACAAGTGGCGTCGTCGGCAGGATTGACAGACAGCACGCAGTGAAGCAACTCTTCAGCAATCAGAGCAGCAACAGCCGAAACAGTAGAACACCCAGTTCAGTGCAAGGCGAGGGACGGGATCATCCAGTTTGTCAAGATTTCTAGTCAACTCTACTAGCAACAAGATGGCGGCACGCAACACACGCGCTGCTAGTAGAACTGATAACGAAGATGTGGCTGAGGTGGATGACCCTGTAGTAGGGCTAAATCGTCAACCAGAACGAGTGCAGTACATCGTGGTACCTACTCACAAGAGGGTGCGGTGCTTTGGGGAGCGCACGGGTCCTACGGCCGAGGAATATGTCAGAGAGGTGAGAGCTGCCTGGAGAGTAGGGATGATGAGTAAAGAGGACCAGGCAGATGTTATCCTTGACAGTGTGACCCCAAGTGTCCGCAGGGAGCTGAGGATTCAGGCTGATGACGGTGACCCAGAAGCAATGCTACATTCCATTCTTAGGGTGTATGGGGAGCGTCGGAGCATCCCAGAAGTAATGGCCGCGTTCTACTCTACCCGGCAAGGTGCAAGGGAGTCTCTTTGGGAATTCTCCCATCGCATTCACGAGGTGTTTGAAAGTGTTGTAAGGGCACAAAGGCAGAACAACGTCACTCCCTTGGCGCCATCCTTTCTTCGTGACCAGTTTGCTGCTTGTCTGAGAGATGACCTACTAAGAAAGCTTGCAAAGGAAATGATCATCAAGGAGCCAACAGCATCGTTCACGTCGGTGAGGGACTATGCCCTACGGTTTTTGGAGACTGAGCCCACTTCTGGGGCTGGTGTTGCCAGTGTCGAAGCAGCTTCAGGGGCTGGTGTTGCCAGTGTTGAAGTGGCAAGAACAGAGACTGTGTCAGATACACACGCATTAGGCGCAGAAGTAGAGCGGCTGAGAGCACAGGTGGCTCAATTAGAGGCTAAAATTGATGCGATGTCTCAGGAGCAGGGGAGACGTACCAGGACAGTTCGTTGTTTTAGATGCAGAGAACTAGGCCACGTACAGAATCGATGTCCACAGGCATTAAACTAGACCCCTCTGCGGCTGGGAGTCAGGTTACAGAAGGGGAGCAGAATGGCTCAAAGATAAAGATGGTTGGTGGTCGACCGGAGTGTGAGGTGCTTATTGCAAGGAAGAAAGTCAAAGGCGGCCAGGGATGTAAGGGTAGCAGGAGGCGACCCAGGACACCGAGGAAGCCTAGGAAAATAAGATGCTTCAACTGTGGAGACCTTTCGAACCACATGGCAGCCAGGTGTCCCCAGGGCCCGCTTCCTAAGCGATATTTCCATTGTAGGTCCCCGGACCATTTGATATCGGTTTGCCCATCAAAGAGCGCCCTCTCTAAGCGTACCAACACATCTACATTGCCGTCACAGTGCAAGCCAAGAGATGGCCGGGCAACTGTCACCATAAGGGCGCCAGGAAAAGTGGTCGGCATTTAGAGGAGGAGACTCATCTAAAACTCGTTGAAGGACACGTTTCCAGGCTACGAGGGGCGCACGTAAGAGCAGAGCCACCGTTGCAGAGTCTTGCAGCAGTCCGGAAAGAGAGATGTGACAAGCTGTCGTGTTCTACTCCACTACAGGTCGGAGAATTGGTGAAGAAGAGAATGCACGACGCTGAGAGATCCGAGATTCGTGATATGTGGTCAGAAGACGAGTACGTTGTAGTTCGTGCTCCCACAATGACAGGGGGTCCATATATCATCCAACGAATGGACAGAGCGAGTCCGAGCATTAGAGTAACCAGCAATGACCTGAGACGAAGTGAAGGAAAAGGTGATCCTCCAGATTTGGAGAATACGACTGAAGCGCCTGATTTAGTGCAGTTGTCGGGACGGCAACAAAATCAGGTGGGGAATATGTGACAGCGCCATCTTGAGGTCTGTCGTTCTCGGCGCTGGCCCCATCTGGGCAGTCATGTTGTCTATGTGGTTTAGTGCCTTTTGATCACGTTATCTTCAAGCAGATTTATTACAAGGCCATAATAAGCCTACATATTAGTTGTGTTTTTGCTCTAGTTGTGTATATCTGTGTTTTCATGCATTCTGGAGCATAATCGCGTGTGTAAATCTGTGTGGCGCAGATTAATACGCGTAGCGCGCAGTAAATTGAGTGATTAGGCCAGGGCTTATAAAAAGGGGTAGCAAGCGGCGAAACCGGTCTATGTTTGAGAGAGCCGCCCAGTGAGAACAGACTAAGAAGACACACAAGAGCCAAGCTGTAAATGCCTTGAGCACACAGTCTATGAACACTGACTGGGTGTTCGTTTGATTGTTTGTTGGATTGGTTGTTTGGTGTTCGGTTCTGTTCGGTAGAATTAAATGTTGGGACCTCAAGACGCAGCAATAGAGACCGCAGTCAGCGACTCATAGCTTGACTGCCTGCGTCAGGACCAGCGAACCAGAGCTGGTCAAGACCGTGCTCCACCTCCACGTGGTGGTCCTGGAAACAGTCTGCAGCAATGCAGGCTGGCTGAGCGAGTACGGATCGCAATGGGAAGGCAAACCCGGTCCTAAAAAATGCCGTGCAGAAGTCGGATGTGTCGACCGAAAGGTGCAGATATCACAGCTACGTTGGAAACAGACACAACGCAACCACCGTCCTTTTCAGGGCGAACGAAGAAGAAGAAGAAGAAGAATTAAATGTTGATCTGCATAAGGCTTTGGGTTGCTTGAATTGTTAAGTCTGCTGCTGAGAGGGTTGCAAGCAACCAATAATTGCAACCCCTGTCAAACGATCCTTTATAAATTTTCTTAGTGCACGGGTCTTGGGTGTGAGGTACCCCTAGCGCCCCTGTCACACTATGATAATTAGCAAAACAAGCGATAAAGATAAGAATAAATGCGAAAATTATGGTTTCTCATATCTTGTTCATATAACAACAGATGATAGCTCATGTCAAACAGAAATCAAGAAGAGAATAGTAATGACCAAAGCCACATTCAACAAGATGAGACTAATCCTGGCATCTGAATAACTAATTCGCGAACTAAAGCTGAGAATCATCACGTGTTATAAACATTCTTCATGACTAGGGTGTAGAAACATGGACAATGAACGAGAAGTTGGAATAAAGGATTGAGGCTCTTGAGATGTGGATATATAGAAGAACGGGGCGCATCTCATGGACAGATAAGAAAACAAATAAAAGGGTCATAGAAAACCAAGGAATGAAAAAATAATTAATGAATGAGATCAAAATCAGGCAGCTAAAATATTTTGGCAATATAAAAAGATATAACACCTTGTTGAAGATCGTAATGGAAGGCAGACCTGAAGACAAACGTGCAAGAGGAAGACAGCGCTTTAAGTGGGAAGATAACATCAAGAGATGGACAGGAAAGAGTCTATCAGAGTGCACCATCAAGACCATAGACAGATGACGTTGGAGTTTCATTGCAGCCGACCTTCGATATGGAGATGGCAGCTTATAAAACTGTACGTACACAAGCCACATGTTACGGGAACGAAACTGTTATCCGCAAATAACTAATTGCCTAAGTGTGACGTTCTGTAAGGAACAATGAAAAAATCCAGCCGGATTTACGGGGAAATACGTAAAAAATGAGCATATTGCATCGAGAACATTAAAGTGAACACTCATGAAAGAATACACATGCTTCGCAATCTTTTGATGGCAAATGTCGAGAAAATGCGGAAAATCTGCGCATTGCGCCAGAAAGCTAAATTAAACATTAAAAAAAGGCACGCCGGCCTTCCATTTTTCTTTCATAGTGCACTGACCATAAATCATGATAAGTTTGGTTACAAAGATCAAATAAAGTTGGGGTGGAATGGAAAGGAATAAAATAACCACAGGATAATTACTGTCGTCATCAGGACATGCAGCAGAATTAACACAACATAGTCATTTCCTTTCACACTTTGGCGGGTATACCTGTACCTACTCATATTAAAATAAAATTCCGATAGCGTGCACGCTACAAAAATCTGGTAACAGTTTACCAGATTATCTTCTTCTTCGTTCGCCCTGAAAAGGACGTTGGTTGCGTTATGTCTGTTTACGCCGGAGCTGTGATATATGCGCCTTTCGGCCGACACATCCGTCTTCAGCACGGCATTTTTGGGGACGGGTTTGCCTTCCCTCTTCGATCCCTACTCTCTCAGCCAGACTGCAGTGATGCAGCCTGTTTCCAGGACCACCACGTAGAGGTGGAGTAGAGTCTTGGTCAGCTCTGGTTCGCTGACCCTGACGATATCATAGCCGGAGACGGCTGAAATTTAGCTCCGTTAAACCGTGGAGGCAGGCCACGCATGCTAGCAGATAGATAATGTTAGTCCTTTTCAGGACTTAGTATCTATCAACGCTGATCGGGTTAGCAGTCAACAAAGTTGACTTATTTTTGGATGGTACGTAAATGCGCTCTGGTATAACCAAAGAGGTTGAAAGGAACGCGCCTCGCCACAAGAAGGCAAAAAAAAAAACAACAACCAAAAAACACTCATGAACCAGAATTGGGACACCACACGAAGGGAGGCCACCGACCGAGCAAAGTGGAGACAGTTTGTAGTTGACCTACAAATCGTAACCGGGCGCGATGGTCACCAATAATTACTTTGTCAGTCCGCGGCGAAAGATCCAAGAAGAAGAAATTGATATACCAGATGGCCTCACTGAGAATGATAGTCCAACTCGTCGTCCCTTAACATCGGATTTGTGGACGGCGAAAAGGTATTTGGCAGTTAGAACATCATTTTGGAAACTGGCGAGGCATTATTAAGTTTATTAAAACGGTAAAGAAAACAATGTAGGAATTATTCATGAAGGAAAACTTACTGAGCCCTTTAAGATATGAAAGGAAATGCGTTAAAGATGCCTTTTGTCACCATTTATCTTCTTATTAGCTGTAGACGGGATTATGAAGACAGACAAAGAAATAACAGGGCTATTACTCTCTCATGCATGTCGTATAAGATGACTAATATGAGGTTGGCCAGGAGTTGGCAGTCTCATTAGGTAAAACCAATTGCCACAGAAACCACGGCTGTAAGAGCACGTGACTGATTGGTGCAGGCGTTCTGCAAGGGGACAAGCTGCAGTAGTGACTTGTAACGGTATTGCCTCCCCTGCTTTGCAGTAGTGGTCCTACAATAACCAAAACTCAGTATCTATTATAGGCTTCAACGGAGTCTATCTTTACACAAGATTACTCTTGGCAGAAATGTAGATAGAAGAGTAGTAAAGCTTCTATCACATGGGAGTCTTCACAAGATATTCAGAGAAGTGAAAACAATGCTGGCTGTTGCTGAGTATCTTCTTCTTCTTTGATCCATCACCGCCAACCGTCAAAGCAGTCAGCGGCCATCACGCCTGGTGGCGTCTTGTAGGGCAGCAACAAATTGATTCCACTTTGCTCGGTCGGCGGCCATCCTTCGTACAGTGCCCCAACTGTGGTTCATTCTTTGCATCTCAGCTTCCACAGTTCTCCGCCAAGTTGTCTTTGGTCGGCCTCTCTTTCGCTTTCCCTCGGGGGTCCATAGCATAGCTGTTCTTGTGATGGTATCAGGGTCCCTTCTGAGGACATGGCCAACCCAACTCCAGCGTCTGCCAGCTATGATGGTGTGCATGTCCTCCTGGTTACTCCGAATAAGTAGTTCTTGGTTGCTGATGGTGTTTGGCCAAAAGATTCGGAGAATTTTCCTTAGGCAGATTGTGTGGAAGGAGGACAGTTTCGACATATCCTTCTCTGTTACTCTCCAACATTCCGCACCATAGAGAAGCACAGAAAGTACACAGCTCTCATACAGTCTTAATTTGGTGTTTGTGCTGTATTGGGAAGACTTCCAAATGTTGTTGAGAACAGCAAAGGCTGTTCTCGCTTTATTGATTCTGTTGTTAATGTCCTTGCTTGTTCCGCCGTCAGGTGTTACTATGCTTCCTAGGTAAGTAAATGTGTCTGTCTGTTCTAACTTCTGGTTCCTTACTGTTACTGGCTCAGGATTGCCCACATTTAGTGTCATGACCTCTGTCTTCTTCAAATTGATGTTCAGGCCAACCTGCTGGCCATACTTATTCAGTCTATCGGTTTTGTCTTGAATGTGTTGGTGTGAATGCGCGAGTAGTGCAATGTCATCTGCATATTCCAAATCTACCAGTGTAGAAAACGTTGTCCATCTAATTCCTCTTGGACTGCCCTCTGTTGTCTGGCGCATCACCCAATCTATGACTGTCAAAAATAATGTTGTTGATAAGGGGCATCCCTGTCGTACTCCTGTTTTCACTTCGAAAGTTACATTGCTCGATCCAACACTGCACGTAAAGTTAGAATAGAGGCTTTTTATAATGGAAACAATGCGGCTGGGAATTCCATAAGCCCTCAGAATTTTCCATAGGCTGTCCCTGTGTATGCTGTCGAAAGCCTTTTCAAAATCAACAAAGTTAATGTACAGCTGTCTCTGCCATTCTGAGCACTGCTCTATAATGTTCCTGAGGGTAAATATATGATCTGCACATCTTCTGCTCTTTCTGAAGCCCGCTTGTTCTTTCCTCAGTTTATGGTCAACTGCTTTTGAAATTCTCTGGAAGATATCCTGCCTAGTATTTTGCTGGGAACTGAGAGGAGGGTAATTCCTCTCCAGTTGTTGCAGTCTGCAAGGTCGCCCTTCTTGGGCAATTTGACAATTATTCCTTTACTCCACTCTGTTGGTGTTGTCTCAGTTTCCCAGACTTGTGCAAATAGTGGTTCTGATAGTTCTGCTGCTAGTTCAGGGTCTGTCTTGAATAGCTCAGCATTCAGATTGTCGTGACCAGGCGCTTTTCCATTTTTTTAGCCCTTTGATAGCTGTGATAATTTCTTCTTTTCGTGGAATGTCTGTATTTACGTCTAAGTCACTTTCAGCCTCAGGAACATTCAGCTGAGTCTCTGGTGGTTCCTTATTGAGTGTTTCTCTGAAGTGCTCTGCCCATCTTGTTTCCTGCCCCTGTGCTGTGGTGATGAGATTTCCTTGCTTGTCTCTTACTAACGTTATGTTGTTTGCACCTCGTTTTCCACTGATAGCTTTAGTTATTTTATAAAATGTGCTTTGTTCATTTCTCAGTGCTGCCTCTTCTGCCTGTCTTGCAAGGTCATCCAGAAATGTCCTTTTGTCAGCACGGGTTTGACGTTTTACTTCCTTGTCCAGCTGACTGTACTGTTCACTATATATTGCCTTTAACCTGGGAGACTTAGCTTCTGTTTTCTTCCTTTTCATTTCCTTTCTCTTCGCTATGGTGTTTAGCGTTTCTGGTGTTATCCAGTCTTGGCTCTTTCTTTCCTGGAATCCCAAGCATGACTTGCTGCTTTCTTTGTATATTGTTAAGATGGTGTTGAATTTCTGGTCCACATCGTCGGTCTCTGTTCTTTCCTGGCTTTTGGTAATCAGATATCGTCTCTTTACGTCGACCATGCACGCTTTTCTGGTGAGGGGGGTCCTTAAGTTTCGTGATGTTATATCTTTTCTGTTTGACTGCAACTGGTCCAGCAGCTCTGAGTTTCACCTTCAGTCTTGCTACTACTAGGTGATGATCACTTCCCACATCTGCGCCTCTTCTTACTTTCACGTCTTGTAGTGCATGTCTCCATCTGCCATTGATCATTATGTGATCTATCTAGTTTTTGTCTCGTCCGTTTGGTGATTCCCATGTTAACTTGTGCACTTCTTTGTGTTGAAAAAGTGTTTCTCCAATGACCAGGTTGTTAATACTGGAGAAGCTTATTAATTTGTCCCCATTCTCATTTACTGTTCCACTGCCGCATTTCCCCATTACTCTTCCGTTATAATTATTATGTGTTCCAACTTTCGCATTTAGGTCTCCCATTACTATAATAAGATCGTACCTGGGTACAGTTTCCATTTCCTTTTGTACCTGTTGATAGAACTCATCCTTGATCTCTTCATCGCTGTCATTTGTTGGTGCATAGCATTGTATAATTGTGGTGTTGGTGAATCTCCCTCTCAGTCTTGCTCTTATTAGTCTGTTGTTAATGAGTTTCCATTCCAGTAGAGACCTTTCCATTCCTTTCTTAAGGATAATGGCTACACCTTCGTTGTGCTGACCGTCCTCTCTACCAGAATAAAGTACTGTTTCCCCTGTGGCTGTTTTTATTCTCCCCATCCCTGTCCATCTGCTGTCGCTTATTCCCAGTATATGTAGTTTGTAATTCCTCATCTCTGCTGTGATCTGTCTCAGCTTTCCTGCCTCATTCATAGTTCTGACATTCCAAAAACCAATTCTGGTTTCGTGTTTTGCGGTCTGGGCATCCGTTTTCATGCCAGTGGCTTCCTTTCGGCTTTCACCACTGTCAGTCATACGAGCCTGAGACTCCGGATGTCCGTCCCGCATCAAAGTATTTTCATTTATTGCTGTTTCCGTAACGTGTGCGATTTTTTACACAGACAGGGGTGTCGGCCCTGTGCTAAAACCCCCAACCTGGAGGACCAGGGTACCAGCTTTTGTCTGACCCCTACCCACGCAGACCAGTCCAGCATGGTTGAACCTACCAGGAGTAAAACTCCCACTGGCATTGCTCTGGGGATTGTCAGGGTACACAAGCTGCCATACCGCTACAAGGTATAGGTACCTTTGATGGCAGGTTGCTGAGTATGTTAACTCTGTAATTCTGACGACAACTTTTGTGAAGGATTTAAGCACTTCTTAGGTTCAGCTCGTTTAAGCCCCCACCCCTGATTTACTCATTGGAATTCTATTATTTTAGTATAGCTCTGTTTAGAGTGTGTGTAGTAATTTGACTGAGACAAACATGCAGTAATTTAAAAGGATTAAATCGAAGTTAAATTTGTAACAATACAAATAACAAAATTTAATAATCACTTTAGGTTTTAAAAGTTGGAAAATAATGTGAATAGTTATCGATCAAGAAAAGTTATCTTCACAGTCTTTAGGGAATGTGAAATGTTACAAGAAGTTCAAGTGGCAGCATAGATTTGAACTTAGCTGCCAATGACGGTTCTCCTCCTTGTTATGGGTTGGTTCTTTTCACTCTGCTCAAGCTCGTCTCTGATCAAGGTTGTCGGGGTAGCTTGTTTCCCAGAAACGCCAAGGAGAGTCTACCACGTGGATCCTTTGTCTTAAAGCTTAGGCCACTGTTCCCTTCTTGTTCCAGTGATAGTACTTTCTGCTGGTACCACCAATAACTATGATAAAAGAATAGAACGAAACGCTGTTCTGAGTATGGCTTTTTCCACCAAATAGTTATGGGTTCCTATCTTCCCATCATCATCATCATCATCATCCCATACCACATCCCAATTACTCAGAATTTACCCTCGATGAGAATTAAATTTAATCCCTTGGGATAAACTTTCTTTACATTTAAATAGAATAGCTTTCATAGTTACTTTATATTTAAATGAAAAGGTTAGTAAAACAGATAGTCTGTTTACATATACATCTCCACTGATTGAAAATTGTTCACAATATAAATTGAATATGTTTTCATTTATATTTACACTGACTGAAAAGTTTGAAACTTCCATTACTTTAAAATGAATATGTTCACATAGACATTTACACTGGTTTAAAGCTTGAAAACTTAGATTAATTTTAAAGTGAATATGTTTATAGGGACATTTTCACTGCTTTGAAAATGTAAGTATTGTATACTTAGAATGTACATTATTTCTTTTCTTTCATCTTTCCCTCCCTGCTCCATAGGGAGCCTGGAACTACTTTATGCTTTTAGTTCTCTTTACAAAACTATCAATAAAGCAATCACCAGCCCATGCAGTGGTGGTTTACGAATCATCATTCTATATGCTGAGGTTGCCAGCCTCAAATGACTGACATCCAATAGCGAGTTTCACCCATTAAACTTCACATGGTAATATACAAATACATGTTATTTCGCATGTTAGTAATAAAATATAGAATGAAAAATGCACTACTTACGCCAATCTTGGCTACAGACTTGTTGCTCAGATGAGTAAAAGAGACGAGTTGGTCTCTTACACTCGTCGGGGGTGTCTTCAATTTGACAATAGATTCCATCTCTGACTCCGTGTGTTTCTTCAGTTTCCTAGTCCAGGTCTTCTATATTAAAATGTAGAGATTTCCTGTGCTTTGTAAGTCTTATTTGGTTCTCCAATAAAAGTCCTGGTTTAAAAAAAAAAGAATTATGAATCTAGTCTTCACTCTGGCGAGGTCTGATGTTGTCTTGGCGAGCGTGAAATTCACAGTGAAATAAAACTGCGAAATGGTCAGACTATATTCCTATCTTCCCACGCATTGTTGTTATGAATCTGATCAGAAAGATCCAATCATTTCAAATCATGCAGATAGGGTGTGATATTTTCAAAATAGTCACACGTGAAATAAGGTGCGTGCCTGCAAAGGTCACGTATTACCATATATGGACATCTGATGCCTTGCATACACTCACAGGCAGATCGGTAGACACACATGACAACATGGGTAAGTGTTGCTGTCGTTTTTGGCGTAAATCTATTTAATACTTTTGATGATCTAAGGTAGAGAACTGTTTATTAACTCCCTGGGACAGGTTGATTTAGGGTTATCTTCCCTTTGTTATTCATTGTAGTTGACCTGTCTTCAGACGGGGTTAGCTGTTCTCAAATCTGTTCTGTCTACGCATGCGCAAGTTTCTTGGGCGCGAAACGAATAGACTTCCGTCATTGAGTGATGAGCTGGGTTCTGACCGGACGACATGTCCGTTGTTCTTCTCTGCATTTTCTGGGGGAAAGATAGTCTTCAGTGTGACTGTGATGTCAGTGATTCTCCCCAGAGTTATTCTGTTCGTCAAGAATGACGACAGTTGTTATTAGTGTATTTCTCGGATTCTGTCCAAGGTAAAAAGAACTTAATTATTACGCCTAGATTGCAGAACATTTTGTGTCAAGCTGTGAGTAGCGCTCACAGTTCTTGAGATGCAGAGTCCATTTTGTGTGCTCGATATAGCCACCTAAGACGATTTGTCTAGCTATATTACAGAAGCCCAGTGAAGAGATATTAATATGGAAACCGCCTGTTGGTGGTATGTTTCGGCATGGATGACCATACCTGCCTATGCAGAATACACTGTTGTTTGAATTATTATAGAGGCCCGATATCACGGCCGATATCTTTGAGCAGAAGAAGAAGTGTCTGGCGGGTGAAGCCAGATGAAGTCTTGACTTTTTATTATACAAGTTCATAGACTTTGATATTGATCAACTGAATCCGCCATTATCGTGCGGCATATTTGTTGAAAGACTACCTGACGTGTTTAGTCAGGGGCCCTGAGCTACAGTAAGAAAGAATGTATATTGTCAAGCCAGCTTTACTAGCATCTTACATATGAGCTATGCAAGATTATGATGCTCGATGATTATTATTATTTATCACACATGAAATGTCCATGACCCTTTGTGCTATTGACTGTGTCATCTGTCAGCGTCCTGTTGCAGTAATAAATGTTGGAAAAGTCATCTGTATTATCCATATCTATGACTTCTACTTGTGGTGGTTTGAGTTTGGCGTAGATGAATAAGAGCCTATACGACTTCGTGTCCACGATCTGCTGTCTCCTACGCATACACCTTTACACTCTACTGCATCTCACTACGAGTACTACACTCCTGAGAAACTACATGTATGCTATTATGTATGAGTGTCTGCATTACCCCCCTGGCAGTGCCTGACGCTGTTGACCTAGATACACGCAACACTGAACTGTCCAGGTGATCAACGACACGCCCACTCAGCGACACTTCAACACGGTACAAATACCAGATTTCACACGAGCAAACAGACTTTAACATCTTATACTTAAACCGCTCGTTAACATCAAACAGTCGGAAAAATCAGGATGTTACAGTAAGCTGTAATACTTATTAATTTACTAGAAAGTAATGTTGTCATAACAAGTTGGCCCGGAAGCGATTATGTCACACCTGCTGCCCACATGTGTCACACAGACAGTAGTCTCGTTATCTGTCGTATGAGTACGCAAAAACTCCGTGTTTGCCCAACTTGTTAACAAACGAGTCGCTTATCAACGGTTTAACCTAAGCACGCCGGCGCTCAAGCACGCCGGCGCTTCATCTTAATCATTAGTTGCTAGGAGTGTCACGCAGGCGGGATAAACATTATCTGCGATAAGGAGTAAAAGTCACAATAAAAATGTTTGAATGTCTCATACAAACTACGTTGCTCCTCGTAGCCGATATGTCTCAGGTGAGTTAATCCATCTACAAGAATTCTTGGCAGCACTTTTAAAAGTACACTGGAATTTTTATTTTTAAAAATCAGTACAAAATTCTATGTTCTCTGATGCTGACTATACACGAAGTGAAACCGAGATCGTGAAGACCGGGTATAAAATTTTCACATACACCGTAAAAAAACTGCTGAGTGTTTTGGCGGGGAAAATCAGCTGATGTGTGTGTAAAATCAGTACACACTTCGTTCTGGATAAACACAGCGCTAAATTACTTTTGTGTTACCACTTCTGAAAACAGTAGTCATATTTAATTCATATAAATGTAATCTTTTATTAATTTAATATCATAAAAAATCGGTGTCGAAGGGAAGCTAAAGATTATTTCCCACAATATTTTTATTTGTTTCATTTGAAATGTGTGGTAGTCAGTTTTGTGAGTTTTGTCATTACAGAACAAGCGTCTTCACAAATTAAATAAGGATTCATTTATAATGGAAATCTTTCATATTTTATAATAAATGTAATCTCAATTTCAAAGTAACTGGTTTGTATATCTTCTTTCATCACAGATAAAGCATTCTACATCCATACTCCTAAATAAAGTAACTATACTCATAACAAGTCAGATTACAAGAACAAGCATATTGTCACCAGATTTTATAGCATTTAAATCCCTTTAAACGCATTCCTTATAACCTAACTTTTCTTCTTGTCTCAGGTCCTAAATATTCCTTTAACTTTATACATACACAAGTAAAATATCCTACATAACAAGGAAATGGAACATAGTGGTTTTCTTCTTCTTCTTCTTTGATCCATAACCGCCAACCGTTCAAAGCATTCAGCGGCCATGTTGGTTTTAATCCATCTACAAGAATCATTCTCGTGCGTGCAGCATCTGGTTAAACCTCATGTATGTTTATCTTTTGGTTGTTTTAAAGACAAAAAGCTGCTCTTCCCCTAGTGATGTTCTTATCTGACCCCTTCGTGTCTATTCAGTCAGTTAGCTGTAGTCAGTCAGTTAGTTATAGTCAGTCAGTTAGCTGTAGTCAGTCAGTTTAGCTGTAGTCAGGATAGCTCTGTACAGCAGTGAGAGCAAGGAGGAGAATTTGTACATTCCACTATTCCAAAATTTAAAGGGACGCGCCAGCGGTATTAAAAATATAACTTCACAATTTTTTATAATGGAAACTTTGTTTATTACAAATTTCCTCCATCTGTGAAATGTATACAGATCATCCTATAAAAAAAAAAGGCGTGTGAATGATAATTGAGCGAAATTTTGGGGCTAGAGCAAATTATGGCAGTTGTTGGGTGAGAGTGGGACAGAATTAACAGAGAAGAGTGTGGGAAATCTTTAATAGATGTATTTATTAAATACACCTATTTATCTATTAAATTGAACATTTCGTTTTACTCATGACCATACTCATTTTTACATGACCATCCGCGATGTATGATGAGTTACGTAAATTGGTGTGTTATTTTAGGTAATAAATGTGTGACTTGCATTTCCATTAATGTACAGAAACCAAAAAAACAAAACTTTTATATCCATTTTCTGCCGGTTTTAACGATTTCTGTAATTGTTTATGCATGTTGATTGTGACCGATTTCGTTGTAAATTGCTTTATAAACCATAACACATAACAAAACTATAAAAAAAACGTAAATTTTACACTATTTCAGACTATTATATTCTTCTGTTCTATTGTGATAAAATGTTTGTTCTTGCAGTTACTCTAACATTTCTAGTAAAATTTGGCTCTTAATTAGGGCCCCTATCAAAAGTAATTCGATTATGAAGTTGGACCACGTGACCCTCTGTCAAGTGGGCTATAAATAGTCTGTTACAAAAAGAATTTCCTGGCAAAAACTGCAAATTAAAGCCAGGTTAGTAAAAAATTAATGATGTTAATATAAAAAAACGATAACTATTTCTTTAACAACAGTTATTAACTACGTATAATTACACTGGACAACAAATTTTGACTTTTTGGTGATGTAATTTGAGATTAAACAATGTTACCAATTTTATGTTGTTTGGGCTGCTGAATGTGAAAATGGCCGTTAAAACACCAGATTAGCTCTAGTTTTTTAAATATCTATAAAAAAAAGTTTTACACATTTGCATATACATACCATATGATAATAATGCTCATAGCGGAAATGATTCACAGCGACGCCTTTTTGCCTGTCGCTTGTAATGAGTTTCTGGAGCATCTCTCACAAGGTTCCAACAATAGTCTGCTAGCATTGCTGCATTCCATTTCCCTTGGTACCTTTTTTCGATGGTAGTAATGTCCTGATGAAATCGTTCCCCATGCTCGTCACTGACAGCACCGCAGTTAGCAGGGAAGAAATCCAGATGAGACTTTTTGTGTGTATTTGTAAAAAAAGTGTGAAAATTTCAAAGACATGTTGCACCCTATGTCTCTCGTAGCGCTGCTGGTCGCTTGAGGGTTTCTACAAGCTCCTGGTGAAAATGCTCGTTGTCAGCCTTATTGTTTAGCGCTAGGGTTTCTAAAGTTTGTGTCAGCCACTAGAAAGTTTTGGCTGGAAAGCATTCCAAGCTAACTTTTCATCACCTGTGAGGATATCATCAAAACGCTGATCTCTGAAGAGCTGACGTATCTGTGAACCGACAAATACACCTTCCTTGATTTTGGCCTCACTAAGTCTGGGAAATTTATCAGAAGGTATAAAAATCCTGCCCCATTTCGATCCATGGCCTTTACTAAAGTCGTCATTAGTCCAAGTTTGATGTGGAGAGGAGGGACCAAGATCTTGTGGTAAAATGTTACCATTATGGAGCAGCACAGCTTTTAAGCTCAACTTGGACGAATCAATGAACAGCCTCCAATCGTCGTCTTTGTAGTTGATGTGCAGTGCTGCCATCAGACCCAGTATACCAACGCAAGCAATGAGGTTATCTGTTATTTTGAAATATGGAAGCAGTCCTTTTTGCCGAGCACGAAACACAGACACATGCACATTCTCTTCTAGAAGATTCCATTGCTGCAGTCTGGTCCCCAACAGCTCTGCTTTATTTTTTGGCAATTCCAGATCTCTCACTAGATCATTCAATTCACTCTGGGTAATTGTATGTGGCTGTACAGACTCTTCAATAGGCACGAAATCAGCATCTTTTGATGTAGATGCTTTCACGGGTGACGGATGTCCACTGGCCTTATTATCTTCTTCATCATCCAGAGTATAAGATTCTGGTGGGTCAGGAACAGGAAGTCCTTCCCCGTGAGGCACTGGCCGCATAGCAGAGGGAATATTCGGATAGGCCACAGTCCGCTTTTTCTTCTTAGAAATACCATGTCCAATTGGAGGAGTCATGCAAAAGTAACAATCATTAAAATGGTTTGTCGGTTCCCTCCACACCATTGGAACTGCAAAACGCATCGATCGTCCTTTTCGGTTCAACCAGCAGCGCAGATTCGTTGCACAGGATTGAGAACATATATGTGGGGCCCAATACCGTTCCTGGTCACCGATCTCACAACCAAAATAAAGGCTGTAAGCTTTCTTTAACCCCCCGCCCCCTCCCACGGATCTTGAAAACTAGAGCTAATTCGCGATTTTTAAGTTCATATTCGTGATCAGCATGTCCAAATTAGTTTAAAATAGCTACTTTTGTCTCGGATACATTTTGGCTGTTGTCCAGTGTTATCAGACATTGAACACAAACGAAATCTTAAGTATATACTGTAGTTACAAAACATATTATGGGACTTTAATCGCTGTTACTTCTGTCGCATGTGACTACATTTGTCACGACAGAGATGTCTTCATCATCAGACGACTGTTTAAGTTTAGGAGATCGTTTTCCAGGTGTTGAGACGTTTTTCTGACTTCCCGTTGTAGAAGGCACGGCTGTTTAGTCAGTGGGGGAAGAAGATATTCCAGGAGACTTTGAAAAAAAAAAAAAAAGAAGCCAATCGAGCTTGCTTTGCTTTGCCACCTTCTTTTTCTCTTTAAGAAGCGCCTTGTAGCTATTACGATTTTGTTCTATGTTTAATTACCATATACTTGCATTCCAATAAGGGCGCGTGCTTCATTTTGCTAACAATAACAATGCTTCTTTACAATCCCACCACCTTGAATGAACACGATAAGCAAATGAAAGTTATATTCCTGCCTCCTATGCAGTTTGGCGCTCAGCGTAAGTTCGAATTTGTCAAGCGTAGAACAGAAATATGGCATAAAATAATAACATCGTTATATCGAAAAAGCGTTAATCGAACAGCTTAAGACCAGGGGATCGCTGTATATGCCCATCTCTTTACGCATTAGCGTTAGGTGGATTTATATACTTTATTTTCCTACATTATCCAGTTCAGATTCGTCTTGGTTTCTGCGACACTTTACTCTTCAATTACTTCAAGAATCTATGTTACTTCAATCACTCGAGTTTTGTTACTTCACACTCATCAGTCACTTTAATTTTCTGTCATTTTTTTTTTAGTGTTGAGCGAAAAATACGTTGTGCTGCAGTTTAAAGCTGGGCAGCGATGTCTGCGTCTCTTTCCTCCTAACTCATCAGCGAGCGGTTTTATTTGGATTAGCTTTCCCCCAGCCTTTGGCTGTCCAAAGCCTACATAAAAGATAGCACGTGGTTTCCTATTCTTCTGTGTTCACTCTCAGATGTCAACTTGAATATTCTCCTTGACGAGTTGCCATCCATGGCTTACAAGCTTCATCTACCGGGAACATCTCCAACCCAACCGAGGGAACGAACGAACTTTATTTTCGAAGGGTTAAGAATTGGGCGCGCAGGGAGAAACTATATGGTGACGAGAGAAGCCTGAGCCGGACTGCCAGCTTTATTAGAGAGATAGATGTGGTTATTTGAGAGATAGATGTGGTTATTTGAGAGATAGATGTGGTTATTTGAGAGATAGATGTGGTTATTTGAGAGATAGATGTGGTTATTTGAGAGATAGATCTGGTTATTTGAGAGATAGATGTGGTTATTTGAGAGATAGATGTGGTTATTTGAGAGATAGATGTGGTTATTTGAGAGATAGATGTGGTTATTTGAGAGATAGATGTGGTTATTTGAGAGATAGATCTGGTTATTTGAGAGATAGATGTGGTTATTTGAGAGATAGATGTGGTTATTTGAGAGATAGATGTGGTTATTTGAGAGATAGATCTGGTTATTTGAGAGATAGATGTGGTTATTTGAGAGATAGATGTGGTTATTTGAGAGATAGATGTGGTTATTTGAGAGATAGATGTGGTTATTTGAGAGATAGTTGTGGTTATTAGAGAGATAGATGTGGTTGTTTGAGAGATAGATGTGGTTATTTGAGAGATAGATCTGGTTATTTGAGAGATAGATCTGGTTATTTGAGAGATAGATGTGGTTATTTGAGAGATAGATGTGGTTATTTGAGAGATAGATGTGGTTATTTGAGAGATAGATGTGGTTATTTGAGAGATAGATGTGGTTATTAGAGAGATAGATGTGGTTGTTTGAGAGATAGATGTGGTTATTTGAGAGATAGATGTGGTTATTTTAGAGATGGATGTGGTTATTAGAGAGATAGATGTGGTTATTTTAGAGATATATGTGGTTATTAGAGAGATAGATGTGGTTATTTTAGAGATAGATGTGGTTATTTGAGAGATAGATGTGGTTATTTTAGAGATAGATGTGGTTATTAGAGAGATAGATGTGGTTATTAGAGATATAAATGTGGTTATTAGAGAGTTAGATGTGGTAATTTGAGAGATAGATGTGGTTATTTGAGAGATAGATGTGGTTATTTGAGAGATAGATGTGGTTATTTGAGAGTTAGATGTGGTTATTAGAGAGATAACTCCGCCAAGGCCGGTCTCAAGCCCGGCTGAAAAATGAGGAGAGCGGCCTGCATGGAGGCCGTAAGGAGGCAGCCCCTCCACCATGCAAAGGCACAACAGGCCAGTTACCTGTTTGCTTTAAAGTATGATTACACGAAATACAAGAGAGAAAAGCGGACTGATTCTAAAGGCGACGAACTGGAACGGACTACGGACTACGACTTGTGGAACTTGGAACTCAAGAAGTATAAATGGGAAAGAAGAGGAGCTGGTGGAAGAGATGAGGAAAGCAAAACTAGAAATCCAGGCTATAACAGAAACAAAGAAAAAAGGACAAGGGAATCTCGATGGCAACACGCTGCTCTACAGTGGTGTACCCACATCTGAAAGAGCTAAAGGGGGCATGGGTTGCATTGTGGCCAAAAACCAGAAAGATATGAGGGGCGTTCAGAAAGTAATGCACCACATCGTTTTTCTCAGCTAATAATGAAGATAGAAGCATGAAATTTTGCACACTTCAAATATAGCATGTGCCAATTGTGTGCAATAAATTGCACCACAACTGGCCAAATAATACGGCTGCCCTAAACCGTTGAAATGGAGCGTGTTAGCAACTTGCGTTATAAACAGCGAATTGTGATAGAATTTCTCGTTGCAGAGAAGGAAACTGTTGTGAATATTCACAAGCGTTTATGTGATGTGTATGGAAGTTTTGCAGTCGACAGGAGCACAGTCAGTCGCTGGGTTCAGAGAATCAAAGAATCAGGAAGTGGAGATACGGAGCTGCTTGATCGGCCGCGCTGTGGACGTCCTGCCACAGCCACCAACGCAGAAATGTTGAAATGCGCTGAGGGCATTATTCTTACTGATAGGCGAATCACTACTCAACAATTGACCTTACAGCTGTCAGTCAGCATTGGTAGGTGCAAATGCAGTTATAAAAACTCTCGGATTTTTTAAGGTTTGCGCAAGATGGGTTCCTCGAAGTCTCACAAATGACCACCGATTGCAAAGGAAAGCAATTTCTTCTGAATTGTTGGAACGTTTTGGCTAAGATCGTTACAGGTGACGAAACCTGGGCACATCATTTTGAACCTGAGACAAAAAGACAGTCAATGGAGTGGCATCATTCGCAATCACCAAGAAGAAAGAAATTCAAGACAATTCCTTCAGCTGGAAAGGTCATGATCACTGTCTTTTGGGACATTGAAGGTGTGATTCTTGTGGACGTTATGCCAAGAGGAGAGACAATCAATTCGCAAGCTTACATTAAGACATTGAAAAAACTCAATCAACGTTTTCGCAGAGTTCGGCCGCACAAGGATCCAGCAGACCTGTTTCTCCTTCACGACAATGCGCGCCCTCACACAAGTCTGGCAACACGGGAAGCAATCACCAAATTGGGTTGGACTGTACTACCCCATCCACCCTATAGTCCCGATTTGGCACCCTCTGATTTTCATCTATTTGGTCCACTTAAAGATGCACTCCGTGGGATAAGGTTTGAAGATGATGAAGGAGTGATTCATGCAGCGAAGAAATGGCTACATGATCAAGACAAAATCTGGTACGGGCTAGGAATACATGCACTTGTTTCGCGCTGGCATAAAGCCGTACAAGTTGATGGGGATTATTTTGAATAATACCGATGTTTACATGACATATCCATGTATATTGTGTATAAATTTCATGCTTTTTGAATAAACAGCTCCTGAGAAAAACGATGTGGTGCATTACTTTCTGAACGCCCCTCGTAGTATCAAGGGATGGAACTTTGTCTCAGAGCGCATTATGGTTCTAAAACTAAAAGAAGGAGAAACCATAGTCAACCTGGTCATAGTGTATGGGCCAAAGGAGGATGAGAGAGCAAAGGTCAAGGAAGAATTCTTCGAGCTGCTTCAAATGACAGTGGATGATTGCCTAGATGAAATTATCATGCTCGGAGATTTCAATGCCAGAGTTGGAAATGACCATGCTAGATGGGGTGGAGTTATCTAAAGATATGGAGAAGATACTCTAAATGACAATGGAAAGCGACTCCTTAGATTCTGCAGTGAGCAGAATCTGATCATTACCAACACACAGTTCCCCAATAAGCGCATACATGCATATACTAGGTGTGAACCAATAAAGATTGAGAAGTCAGTGATCGACTATGCCATTGTTAGGAGGAGCTCATTCAAATATGTCCGGGATGCTAGAGTCTGGAGGGGCCCAGAGATTGGAAGTGATCACTACCTGCTTACAATCAAAAGAACAACTGAAAGAGTTGCTCAGCCTAGGAACTGCCCAGCATCACGCAAGAAACCAAGTAAACGAACGGAAGAAATGAGCATTAAGACCTACAAGCTGAGAGAGCCAGAAATTAAGATCAGATATCAGGGGCTTATTGCTACAGCGGTGAGAAACACAGAAGAACAACCTGATGACTTGGAAACCCTGTGGCTTAAATTCAAGGACATCATAAAGACAGCTTCTGCTGAAGCATGCGGTGAAGTCCGACTTGGGAACAAGAGAAAGAGGACACCTTGGTGGACAGAGGAAGTCAAAGAGAAAATAAGAGAGAAGAAAATGGCATGGAAACAATACTTAGGAGCTAAAAACACAGCAGGACAAATAGAGAAATATAGAGAATATGTGATACTCAGAACAGAAGCAAAACAGAAGTCCTGGGAAGAATTTGGAGAAAAGCTAGAAAAAGATGCGCAAGAAAACCAGAAATTGTTCTATAAGACCCTAAAGAACATGAGGAAGGAAAAACAATGCCCTCTCAAATTTATAAAGGACAAGCAAGGCAAATTGCTTACTGCCCCGAAAGAAGTAATGGAAAGATGGAAAGAATATTTCTCAGAACTCCTTGATGGTGAGCAAGGTCAAGCATCAGAAATGATAACCACTAGCACAGAAGAGGAAACAAATGGTGATGAAGATGTCATAAAGATGGAAGAACTGAAGGCAGCACTGGAGAAAATCAAGATGGGCAAAGCAGCAGGGCATGATGGTATAACACCAGAAATGGTTAAGTACATGGGAACATCAGGCGACCTATTACTTTTAAGGGTCCTACAGGCAGCGTGGTGCAACAAGACCATACCAAAGGACTGGGAGATTGCCATCATAACACCAATTTTCAAAAAGGGTGACAATCGACAATGTGGAAACCATAGAGGCATATCCCTTCTCAGTGTCCCTGGTAAAATCTACTCTAGAATCCTAGAGCAGAGACTCCGACGCCTAGCTGAGCCACAATTGGATGAGGTCCAGTGCGGATTCCGAGAAAACCGAAGTACTCAAGACCTAATCTTCACACTCAGACAGCTGAGTGAAAAGGCCCTTGAGTATAAGAGTGAGATCCATCTTTGTTTCATAGATCTGGAAAAGGCATTTGACAGGGTCCCCTGGAGCAAACTTTGGGACTGTTTGGCAAGGAAGAACATTCCAGCACCTCTGATTCATGCTATACAGAGCTTCTACAAGTCTTGCAGAAATTATGTGAGGCCAGCAAACCATAAGTCAGAAAATTCAGGACCACCACTAGTGTAAGACAAGGTGATAACCTGTCACCTTATCTTTTCATACTCCTCATGGACGATGCCATCAAGTCATGTAAGGAGAGAACAAGAAAGTATTCAGTGGGGTACTGGAAGATGAGACAGGTATGTATTCCAGAGCTGGCATTTGCTGATGATGTTGCCCTGATTGCTAAATCAGAGGCACATCTCCAATCCAACCTGCAGGTTTGGAAGGAAGAGCTGGAGAAGAGAGCAATGGTCATAAGCAGCTCTAAAACAAAATCCATAGTGATATCACGAGAAGAAAGAAGACATCAGATTAAGCTAGGAGAACAGGTCCTGGAGCAGGTCGACCACTTTAAATATCTCGGAGCTATTATAGACCGAAAGGGAGGCATCAAAGAAGAGTTGGCCACTCGAAAAGCAGCAGCTGGGAGACTTTTTCAGGCCATTAATCGAGGTTTCCTCAGCAAGAGAGAGGTTGGTAAGAAAACGAAGATGGCTGTATACCGCTCCACCTATGTCCCAGTCTTGACGTATGGATGCGAGTCATGGACAATGACTACAACCCATAAAAGCCAGATCCAAACCTCAGAAATGAGATATCTGAGAAAGGTGGTTGAAGTAACAAGAAGAGACATGGTCCGCAACCAGACAATACGTCAAGGCCTAAAATCCCACCCCCTGCAGACCCAAGTAGAACAGTCCCAACTAAGAGGGTTTGGCCATGTCTGCAGAATGGGAGAAGATCGGCTACCACGACAAGCATGGGAAACAAAGAGCCAGGGATCCAGACCCCCAGGACGACCCAGAGTCCGCTGGGAGGACAACATTAGACAATCTTTGAAGTACCGAGGGCTAGAATGGAACCAGGCCAGGAGGAAGACAGCCGAGAGGATAGTCTGGCGCTCTCTCTTCCAAACCTCTACACCTCACGGTAGAAGGGGAACGACTAAGTAAGTAAGTAAGTATTAGAGAGATAGATGTGGTTATTTGAGAGATAGATGTGGTTATTAGAGAGATAAATGCGGTTATTAGAGAGATAGATGCGGTTATTTGATAGATGTGGTTATTTGAGAGATAGATGTGGTTATTTGAGAGATAGAAGTGGTTATTAGAGAGATAGATGTGGTTATTAGAGATATAGATGTAGTTATTTGAGAGATAGATGTGGTTATTTGAGAGATAGATGTGGTTATTTGAGAGATAGATGTGGTTATTTGAGAGATAGATGTGGTTATTTGAGAGATAGATGTGGTTGTTTGAGAGATAGATGTGGTTATTAGAGAGATAGATGTGGTTATTTGAGAGATAGATGTGGTTATTTGAGAGCAAACGAAAAAGAAAACGAAGAAGAATACGCTAAAGATGGATAGGACACACATTGAGGAAGCCTGTTGATAGGACACACATTGAGGAAACCTGTTGATAGGACATACATTGAGAAAACCTGTTGATAGAACACACATTGAGGAAACCTGTTGATAGGACACACATTGAGGAAACCTGTTGATAGCATTACAAGACAGTTCTTGTTCTTGAATCCCTAAGGAAAGAAAAGCAGAAGTAGACCAAAAAAACAGAACACAAAACATGGAGACGAGAGCTGGAGACAGAAGTGAAAATAATGAGAAAGACGTGGAATAAACCTGAGCTGATGGCACGTGACAGGAGGACTTAGCGTATGTTTGTTGAAGGCCTATGCTCCGTGGTGAGCTGAAGGTTATTGATTGATTGACTGGGTGGGCTGATTTATGGATGGATACATAGATGGAAGGAAGGATCAATGGTGAATTTACATTCAACATGGTCAGAAATGAATGAAACCTTTCCCGCCGCAATAAAACAGACAAACGAACGTTTCCCGCTGTGTTGGAAATGTACCCCGGGGCTGAAACTCTAAAACTCGACATTCCACACAACAGACACATACATACACACATACATCTTAATGTCTTTTTCTCTTGTATGACAATACGTTCATTCAAACTGCCAGCCGAAACAGTTTCCAAGGCATTCAAACTCAGACCACGGTTTCAAGTTCCGCATGGGTAAATTTCAAGTTGGCGTCGTCTCGGAAATTGGACACTACTTGGACTTCACCGTCTCCAGCAGGCGTGTTTTGTTTCATTCAAGCATGCCGCGCCCTAATAAAGTACATCATCATCGTTGTCATCATCACTATAATTTTCTTTTGCGGTCCTTCTGGTGCATGGAGATGGTCCACTTATAGGAAGGCGGCCCACCAAGCATTCACATGCACTGTTTCTGTGGCAATTTATTTTAAATAATGAGGTTCTAGCCACACGTACAACATCGTATTAGTCGCCTTGTACGACATGCTTGCTGGTACAGTAGGCATATTCTTTCGGTGTATCATCAGAGGCCCCCGGGTACTGCACGGGACCTAATAAGCTGCAAAGAAATGAACGAATTAAAAAATTAAAATTTTCAAAATCAACTACGCGGTACGTAGTACGAATCAAATACAATGATGGATCGAAAACGAAAATCAACATCTTTCATGTTCCATTTCCTAAAAGTAAGTTTTTTAGTTTATTAGTCATGTTTGTAAAGAGTCATCAAAGAAGTTTGAACCAAAATATGAAGAATTATTTAAAAAAAAAAACAGAAACAGATTAAGCCATTTTTCGGCCAAGTCTTCGTCCTAACCCGGTGTTGTCATATTAAAGTCTGTGAAAGTTAGAACATAATTAAGTAAATGTACCGGTACGAAAGCCGACGTAGCGACTATAACAGTCTTTGCAAAGCATTTGATAAGTAAGAGAGTAGTGGGCGACTTGTAACGTCTATAGTTTTTGTGTTTCTTGGTCAATTGCTATCATTTTTGGAATTTATATAAATAAATGAATGATGAATCTGATGATATAAAATTTGTTTGTGTACATGTTAGATGTGATAGGAAGAGAGGAAAAGAAAGATGAAAAAAACGAAAAATATATTTAAAATTTTTTTTTTTTTTTTTTTTTAATTTTAAAATTAAAAAAAAATAACCAAGAAACGAAGAGTCCATATCCCTTGCATCTCAATGAAAGTCATTTGACCAATACAAATGAAATGACGATCTTTTCATTACACCCATCATCAGTAGCAAAGCAACAAACGCCCTTGTCAGCAGTGACATTCGGCCGTAACCCTAAACCTTTCCGATTAAACCTAATCCTAACCCCTAAAATTATACATACTAGCAATGCCATTCTACTTTCGTTTCCATCTCTGTCATCAAACATATTCTGAGAACCGATATCAGCGCTTATAAAGACAAAAATCTCCTCCTCATCGCATCGGCGTCAGAATCCAATAAAATTAGAGCGAAAATGGCCGCTTGTTCGATGCCGATTCATTTCGATTTAAAAAATTCACAGAAAATAAACGCGAATGCACCCATTACTAAGACCGATCGGAAACGGAAGTTAACTCTCTCTCAGATAAGTTTAAAACTTAACATTCGGGGGTGAAGTCACGTGTACACACATCCTAATGCTAGAAAACGAAAATATCCGCTTGTCAACATATGTCGACAACAGCTGGGAGAGCATAGGTTACCTTCGTCAACATATGTCGACAACAGCGTGCTAAAGGTCCTGAAGGCGGAGAGTTGAGCCTTTGTGTTAACCTGAAGGCGGAGAGCCGGCCACTGAAGACTGACATATCGTCTGGTTCAATCGTAAATTATTAGTCGCTTCTTACTACATGCCTAAGTTAAGCAGTAGTCCTTTTCTGTTTGTTATCTCCTCAGAGATTCCCAGATGCGGTCAGAATAACACAAACGAAGATGTGTGGATGAAAACAAAAACAAAAGTAGAATATACCCCCCCCCTCCCAACCACACACAGCAGTGTCGGCTCCACGAGAGAAACAAACTGACAACGTGGACTTCATCAACCCCTTTGTGTGAAAATATTTGCGATTTTTCTAGTTCTTACCTCCTTATTACCCCAGGTATGTCTTTTTTTTTGTATATGAAATATATGACTCACTATTTACTGTGACGCGGTGGACAATAAAAAAAAACCATTTCTTATCGTCTGCCGGCGTTGAACCCGCTCAACAAAAGTTTGTGTACTTTTCATTTTGAAGTGCTAACTTTTGAAATTCCATTTGCTTTATAATTCTCGCGGTTATCGAATCATACGTATAATGGTTTGTTTTTTTAAACCTTACCCGAGAAGGCTGTTTAATGGAGTAGATATTTTCATACGTTAAAATTTTTACAGGACCGGAAAATTGTAGAGATATAATTTTTAAAAGTAGTCTTAGGGTGTTTCTTCGCTTGTTTTATGAAGTGCAATTATGGTAGAGATATAATTTTTAAAAGTATTCTTAGGATGTTTAACGAAGTACTGTTATGGTATATATAAATTTTAATGTTAGTATTCTTAGGGCAATTCTTTGCGTGTTTTATGGCGTGCTATTATAATATATATGTCATATAAACACGTGAAGCTATATATATATATATATATATATATATATATATATATATATATATATATATATATATATATATATATATATATATATATATATATATATATATATATATGTGGGTTTTTAGGCCTTGACGTATCGTCTGGTTGCGGACCAGGTCTCTTCTTGTTACTTCAACCACCTTCTTCATATATATATATATATATATATATATATATATATATATATATATATATATATATATATATATATATATATATATATATATATATATATATATATATATATTATATATATATATATATATATATATATACCCTAAGAATACTAAATGTATATACATGCACATAAACATACATAGGCCTACATTTAGTATTCTAAGGGTATTTCTTCACGTGTTTTATGAAGCGCTATTATGGTACAGATTTAATTTTTTTTTCTTCGTATTCTTAGGGTATTTCTTCACGTGTTTTATGAAGTTCTTGTTTCTCGGCGATTGAACTATTTTTCATGAATGCGAGCTTTGAATTGGTATTCTCTGAATCGTACAAATCTTTCTGTTGCTATTTATTTGTCTGTCTTAGACTTTGACATAACTCGTTCTCCCTCTTCCTACTTGTTTCTCTCTTTGTACCCATTCTCTCTCTCTCTCTCTCTCTCTCTCTCTCTCCCTCTCTCTCTCAGTCTCCCTGAGCATCACACCTGGAATATGCATGCGCTAGACCTGTCTGTAAAGGATCCCGTTACATGCTCATTGAGGCATATGTGGCTGGCTGATTATATACTGATGCAAGATGCGATAGATGGAAAAAGTGAAAGTGTGAATAAGTACCAGAACTGTCCAAGATAATCTCACTGAAATTTGGCTCGAAGAAAATCTGCAGAAATTGTAGATATAAGTTCCGCAGGAAGAAAATAGAGTGAGAATCACTGGCAGTTCTATTTATAGGGATACTGGAAATTAACTGTCCCTTAGCAGGTTGAGAATCCTCTGAGTAGACTAAGAGCTAGTAGGTATCCAGGCCACTTTTCCCTAAGATACTGAATTATTAGAAAGATTCCCCATTGATTAAATACAAATATGACATAATCTTACGGTATTATATATCACTGTAACACCAAATAAAAGCCAATAACTAATCTTGATTTTAGAAAATTACAATGAAACTTTACTGATGAAAATAAAAAATATGTCATATCTATAGAATATGTATCAATCAAATATGTATAGAAATTAAGATAATCAAAAATGCAATATGTATAAAGTTACTGACTCAGGACTTATATAATTTCACTTGAGTTTTGAAACAAAGACTATTTATATCTCATCTTTAAGGACATTGGTGAAGTTGTTTTTAGTTAAGTGGTTTACAAAACTGTTGATAATTCATCATTAAGTACATTTTTGAAGTTCGATTGAATTTAGTAGTTGGTTCTTGGTGGTGTAACTTATCTGGATTCCTGACTGCAATCCTGGTCGCTCCCTCATTCCTCCAGGTGTAAGAAAAGGGTTGTGTGTTAGGTGCAGATCTATCTCAGAGGTTTGAAGTTCTCTTTCCCTGATCCAGGTTTCGCGTCATCGATGAAGACGGAAGCTCCTGGTGTAGACTACCCTAAAGAACCACTCGGTTGTACTTTTGCAAAACAAGCTATGCTTTTGTTAAAAGTCAAGTCTTACGCACTAGGCTGCTTTCATTCGAGTTGAGTTCTTTTCATGACCAGTGTTTGGATTGCAGTTCCGGAGAATTGTTAATGAACATCTTAAATACTGAGAAGCAGTGAAATCCCATTTTAGAAACGGATTTATGAGACCACACACCCATTTTCTTAGACCATTTCCCACCTTAAATTAATTTCTGGACACTTGTCATCTGAATTCTGTCCCAGGGATATACGTTACTTTATAGTGGAGTGTGAAAAACGCAATTCAGTCTTCACTACTACTGCGAAGGTAGTAACCATATCAATTACATCCCATTAATGACGACGAGACCCCGGCAACCTGTTCTGGGCAAACGTTTTTGCACAGGTGAGTAAAATTGATACCATCATCCAATTTTCCAATGACAGCAACTTGAATGTGTGTGCAGGGAAGATTTAATGTACACACACATTTACTATTAAAAAGTAGGTTGAAAAAGAGAAAAAAAAATAATGAGAGAAAAATAAATTGAGAGAGCGAGAAAAAATATCGCTCGTGACAGCATATTGGGAATATGGTGTTAGGCCCATATTTTCTTGAACATCGGCACACTAGGGGTGATGTGGTCAGCATCGCGCCGGCCGCCTTACCTTCCCAGAGTTGCTCTGGTACCCCATTCATGAGGCTGGGTCGACCCCGGAGCTGTTTGCGGTCTAAAAAATAATCCCACCTCAACGGGGGATCAAACCATGGACCACCGAGCTAGGAAGTCAGTGCACTAACCACTGTATTACCGCGGCTCTTGGTCCTGTCTGTTTATAAAAGATATGTTCTTTCTTTTTTTCTTTCTTGTTCTTCCTGCTGATTTGTATTTTTCTAATTCTGCATCCTTATCATAATTTTTATCTGCTTCATATTAAATTATTCATATACTTTATCCGTATCTTTCATATCTATTATCTTAATATGATTCGGGTGCCGTAGACATACGCTGATTAGGTCACGGAGTTCTTGTGTAGATGTCCTGGGTCAGAGGTCTTTTGTAATATCATTTTTCCATAGATCAAAACGTAGACTTTCTGGCAATACAATGTTAAATTTGTTAACCGTAAATTATCTGGCAGATTTATGTACATTTCGTAACACTATCAACTCTGCAGTAACATACCAGATATACTTTCAATGTACTAACATATCTGATCTATAATCTGGAACTTGTTGCGGTGATACTGTTGTAACAAACGTCAGATATACTGTAATATGCCGAAAATGTTTCTGACTTGCCAGAACAGAGAGCAAACGGGTAGACACGACCAACTGTGAAAATGTAGTGGCCTCATTCCACATCACACTCGTCTGTAGTTAAGACAGACTATTATGTAAAAGTATAACTGATACATTAATATATCACACCGGTAAGTTGCTAAATGATATTTTCAGAAGCTGTGAAGCAGGAATTTTGATTTCTATAACTAAAAGACATACTGCTCTAAAACTATAATGAAGAACTACAGATTTCGCGTTTAATTTTATCTGAAAGGTAAACTTCTCAGAAACTGTGGTGGATAAATTAAGATACCATACCTGTCTATTGCTCAATGACAGACATTCTCAGAAGTTGTGATGGTGGAATTTAGATATCGTGTCTATCTGTAGTTGAGAGACATTACCTGCTCTACAGATAAATTCAGATTCCACATATAACTTTTCATGAAAGGTAGATTACTCAGAAACTGTGATGGAGAAATTTAGGTATCGCAAACAGGACCAGTCCCTCCAAGATGGATGTACGATGCAGATGCATCAAGGGCAGCCGTATCAACAGCAAGATTATCACGTCTACAACCACGAACAGCAAGATTGTCACATTTTCGACCATGAGCAACCAGATTATAGTTACGACCAGCGCGTGAAGAAACAGCAGTTTGATCGTGGTCAGAGACCACAACACCATCAACAGTTTTATAACGATCAGAAACAGCATCAGTATGAACACGACCATAGACAACAGTTCCAGCAACAGCTGCAGCAACAACAACATTATGTTCCAGAGCTGAGGCAGCATAAAGACACACACGAGGAGAAAAAGCTTAAGCAGCACACAGACTGGAATGGTGTCTTGCAGGACTTATTTGGAATGGGTAAGTGGTAATTGTGTTGTTATACACGATGTCTTATTTGGAAGGGTAATTGGTATTTGTGTGAGTGATATACGGTGGTTTATTTAGAAGGGTAATTGGTATTTGTGTAGTGATACACGATGGCTATTTTGGAATGGTAATTGGTATTTGTGTAGTGGTAGACGATGACTAATTTGGAAGGTTAATTGGTATTTGTGTAGTGATACACAATGAAGGGTAATTGGTATTTGTGTAGTGATACACAATGACTTATGTAGAATGGTAATTGGTATTTGTGTAGTGATACACGATGACTTATTTAGAAGGGTAATTGGTATTTGTGTAGTGATATACGATGACTTATTTAGAAGGGTAATTGGTATTTGTGTTGTGATACACGATGACCTATTTAGAAGGGTAATTGGTTTGTGTGTAGTGTTACACGATTACTTATTTGGAAGGGTAATTGGTATTTGTGTAGTGGTCCACATTTACTTATTTATAATAAGTAAATGGTGTCGTAGATTTTCGATAGGGGGATTAAGACATAGTTTGGTCCCTTCTGAGTAGAACTAGACAGGTGGTGACTCAGTGAGAGATAAGATAAGAAATAGATTTTCACGAGTGAAAATGGTGGAAAAATAGGTAGAGTCTGTCCCTGGACTCGAGAAGATCCTCTCGTTCAGCCTATCTCTACAACAGAACTTTGTTAGTCAGACAGTATACCTATACACACACACACACATACATATATATATATATATATATATATATATATATATATATATATATATATATATATATATATATATATATATATATATATATATATATATATATATATATGTATATATAAACCACTCACATACACGCACACATAAGTGACGACAGTTAGACGCACAGACGTGACAAATTACACTGGCTAACAAAAAAAATTTTTTTTTTTCTTTCTCTAACATTTCTATGTTTTTCTGGTCACTTTTAATGCGCTGTTTTTAAATCTGCAAACCGTTTTTCTCTATCAGGTCGGGATCTCTAGAAATACGCAATTGAAGTTTTTTTAACAACGCATACAGTATTACAACATCATTTGTACAAGAAGTATAACAGTTATGTAGGCTTGAATTTCTTTGCAGTCGACTTTCGTCGGTGAATGGCATGTGGTACATCGCGATGAAGCATCCAACAATAATCGGCAAGCATGGTCACACTCCACCGTCCTTGATAACGTGACTCAATTACGGCGATATCTTGATGGAATCGTTCTCCATGTTCATCGCTGACTTCGCCAAGGTTGTCAGGGAAAAAGTCAAGATGCGAATCGAGCAAATGGATTTTGAGGGACATGTTACAGCCCATAATTCTGTATGCATCTATGCACTGCTTAACAGTATGCACATAGTCGACAGATTTGTGATTTCCCAGAAAGTTATCGACGATCGATTTGAATGCCATCCATGCGCGAAGTTCACTACCATGTAACAAGTTCTCGAATTGTTTGTCTGCAATAACTTTCCTAATCTGAGGTCCTACAAAGATACCTTCCTTTATCTTTGCATCGCTAATTTGCGGAAACTTTTCTCGAAGATAAGTGAAAGCTTTGCTCGTTTTATCTAACGCTTTTACGAAATTCTTCATGAGCCCCAACTTTATATGTAACGGTGCTAAAATGATGTTGTCTTTGTTAACTAATGGCTCGTGTATTACATTTTTATGCCCGAGCTGCATACGATCCCTGATAGGCCACACCTTTCTTGCATAATGTTCCTGTCTGTTGCGGCTGTCCCATTCACATAGGAAGCAACAAAATTTAGTATACCCAGTCTGCATGCCCGTGAGAATTGCAATGACCTTTAGGTCTCCACAATTCCGCCATTGGTAGTCATTGTACTTTATTTTTGCCACAAGTATAGCCATATTGTCATAAGTTTCTTTCATATGAACAGAGTAGGCGACTGGAATTGATGAAAATAAATTTCCATTATGCAATAACACGGCTTTTAGACTAGTCTTGGAAGAGTCGATAAAAAGTCGCCATTCGTTGACTATGTGCTCATGACTGAGGTGCACCATTAGACCTTTTACATCTTTGCAATAGCAAATGTCATCATCCATCTCAAAGTATTGAACAAGTTCTCTGTGTCTATGACGAAATTTAGATATCGGAGTATTGGGCGCTAAAAGATTCCATTCTTTGAGTCGCGAACCGAGTAATTCCGCTTGTCCTTTGGTGAGAGCGAGATCACGTATTAGATCTGAAAGTTCTGAATGGTTAATTAAGTGAATACCATCATTCACCGGTATATAATCCGAGTCAGAATTAGTTTCTAAAGCAGGTAAACTATCACTTTCTGATGGTTCATTCACGTCCAACGGATATTGTTCTGGTGGAACTGGGATCGGACACGTGATTGGATCATGAGGCACTGGTTTCAAAACCGATTCAATATTTGGATAAACCACAGACTTTCTAGTTTTAAAAGTGAAACCATAGATATTTGTCAAGCAGAAGTAACAATCAGTAGCGTGATTTGTCGGTTCACGCCATATTACTGGCACTCCAAAAGGCATCGACTTATGCTTCGGCGATTTTCGTAACCAACCTGCCAATGTATTTGCACAAGTCGAACAAACTGCAGTTGGCTTCCAAGATTTATTTGCATCATCAACTTTCGAATCGAAATAAAGTTCATATGCTTTCTTTAGCAATGGTGTAAAGTTTTTCTGGTGAACACGATCGGTAAAATATCCGCACACGTAACAGAACAGATCAGCCGAATTTCTTCAACTTCTAGAAGCCATATTTCACTCATAATTATTTCAAAATACAGTAACTATTTGAAATATAACGTAACATATGTCATGCATCTTTTAGCAGTATAAAAAATAGAATTATTTTGCATTTTATTAATTTTTAAAAAGTTATATAGTAAAAATGAAACGGAGCAAATAACGGTTTCCCAAAAATATATTTATTCACAAATATCTTAAGAACCCGACGTGATAGAGATAAACGGATTTCAAATTTGAAATCAGCGCAAGAAACTGACCTAAGAACACTTATTCTTATATAAGAAAGAAAAATGTTGTTTGTCAGTGTTATATTTATGGAATATGGATATTTTGGGACGAGCTGACCAACACATGTAAATTTTTTATGTAAATTTTATTTACTATAAAGAAACTCTACAACAGCAATATTATGAATATTAATCAAATACAAATAAACATAGGTTAATGAAATTAATAAAGAAATAGACTCAAAAGTGTAATCCTCCCTCCCTCTGTTGAGACAAGATCCCGTTAGAAGAAAGTTATTAACCCCCAAAGAGTCAAAGATTTATACGCTATGGTCTAGGATTTCCCTCTACAGTAAAGAACAGAGTTTATACGTTAATCTATTCTGAAAGGGACAGTATTAGCAAAACTTACTAAAAGAAATAAACAACGTGAGTACATGGATTCTACAATATATATATATATATATATATATATATATATATATATATATATATATATATATATATATATATATATATATATATATATATATATATATATATATATATATATATATATATATATATATATATATATATATATATATATATATATATATATATATGGGAATTAGTCATTTATCCTTCCTCTCTTCCCAGACAACCGTGGCCACGTGCATTCGTTCTTACCTAATACTTGGTTTGCACCTTCTGGAACAATCTTTAGGACACACGCACACAGCAAATCCGGTGTTGTTTTGGCAAAGAAAACCCCAGCTCCTCAAAGACATATTAAATCCACTTCTCCGGGGAACGTTCACTTTGTTACTTTTATTTAGGATTACTGTTTATGTCACATTAATTAGACCATGTAAGAAATTTAACAGTGCTCACAGTGTCAATAACTTGAGATTTCCAGTACATAGGAATGTCAGGTCGGTAACTTCTCTCAGTATAAAAAAATTCCTTGTCACACCACGAATGTTTAAACGTCGGGAAATGTTAATGTTTGTTATGTCGCCACAACGGGCTGAATGTAAATGAAATTGGGAAAAAGAAATCTGGATCTATAGGCCCAGTTACAAAGTCACTCTTAATGTTCTCTGGGTTGGTACTCTGTCTCTGTCTGGTTGTAAACACGAAGCCAGACAGGTTCACCTTGAAGACACAAATATTAAGTAAAAATGTTCTTTTGTAAGGTTATTCTCAGATTTATATGGAAGCCGCTGGTAGATTTTGGGTTTGACCCAATACTGTGAAAAGGAGAAAAAAATACAAATACTTAACCATAATATAGTATTCTCAATCCTACCCTTAACCCGCGTAAAATATAATATATTCATACACTCAGTTATTTAACTATGAATAGAACTACACGTGTATCTCATATATAATCGTTTAATAAAAGTCTCCGTAAAATAAGCGCTAGTCATTTATGTTTCTAATCATCATGAATTAGAAATAAATATATATTTCGTCAGTACTCATAATGAATAGTGCATTTACTAGACGATTAAAATAACTCTTACTGGTTAATATCAGTTAGTTAGATTTACGCTACAGTCGGAACAATTTAGCTATAGATTATATTAATTTGCTAGTCACTTTGCACAAAACTCCTAGTGAAATAAAAATGACGGACTTAACAATTAAATCACTCTACACAGAAAAATCTTAGTGAATAAAATAATTACTGCAAACACAGAATTAGAACTACTCCAAATCGAAAATACTAAGAAATCCACTATAACAATGGTCTAGAAAATCGAAGCTAGTTGTTCTCTGAAATTTTGTCGGTACTGGATAAATTGAGTTTAAAGGCAAAGATATATATATTAAATTTGCAGAACTTCGCTCAGACTTGTTACTTTTAACGCCTTCGCTCAGATTTCGGGCTTTTCCTCGGTCGATCTGCGAATCAGAGGGAAAATTCACGCTTTTACCGCTTACAGACTCTGGCAATCGAGCGAAGCCCGTCCTTTGATCTGGCGATTCTCACCGTGTTTAATTGCCTTCCAAACGAACGGATTCAGTGGGAGTAACTGTGATTATCTGCTCTTGGTTCCAAATTATTTACTCCTTCTACTCAAATTATTTCCCCTGATCACTGTCTAACGAAAAATACGTTACGACTACATTAGCTTATCTTCCTCTGAGCCAAAATTACGACTCTTTTGAAATAGTCGCCCCTTTCTACGCGTTCCGTCTCTCCCTGTTTGATCCTATTACGACGATTTCCAATCGCTGGCTTTATAATTACAGGTAACCGGCTCAACGTTAGCTAAATAGGTCTGTTGGTAAACATTCCTAAGGAAATAGGGAACAGAAAATAACATAGGCGTGCTAAATTAGAAAAAGAGACAGATTTCTGAGTGTAGGAGGGTTTTATGTTAACAAAACGTGTGTAGGTGAAAGCCAGGTGAAAGAAAAATGTAGATGATGAAATAGATATATGAAAGCTATTATCATAATATGTCACAAATGGAATATATATAATGATACACAATGACTAGTTTGTAATGGGTAATTATTATTTATGTTGTGACACAGGGTGACTAAGTGACTAAGGCCTAGGACAATAGCAATACAGTGCACTCCGGATAAGCAGAACTCGCTTAAGACCGAATTTCGGTTAAGTCGAATCAATTTTGCAGGTCCCAACCAGCAGTCTTCTTTGGTAGAAACTCCTGATAAGCGGAATTTCGGATAAGCCAAAGTATTTTAGATGGCCCAAGCGGCATACGCTTATCCGGACTGCACTGTATATGTCATGCCTTTTGCTGTATAGCCCCGTCTAGTCCCCGGGGTTCTCTGAGTAGACGCAGACAGAATAGGATTGCTGCGCCCTTAGGCATGTCGTACAAGGCGACTAATATGAGGTTGTGCACTGGACTGGCAACCTCATCATGTTAAAGACATTGTCACAGGAACCATCCCAGGAAGAGCGTATGACTGCTTGCGTCAGGTTTCTTGCAAGGGGACCAGCTGCAGTGGTGGTTCCATGTTGCATAAGGAGAGCAAAGGATGATAATGATGATTTGCTGTTTACCAAAGGATGATAATGATGATTTGCTGTTTAACATAGGATGATAATGATGATTTGCTGTTTACCATAGGATGATAATGATGATTTGCTGTTTACCATAGGATGATAATGATGATTTGCTGTTTACCATATATGACAGCCTTATCATTTAGTGGCTTTTCTCTTTCGCTCTCTCTCTTTCTCTATTTCTCTCTCTATCTCTATTTCTCTCTCTCACTCTCTCTCTCTCTCTCTCTCTCTCTCTATCTCTCTCTCGTTTTTCTGATATCGTAATAAAAAAAATTATATTGTATATGTTAACATAATATTATAAAAGACATTGGGCAATTAAGACAGAATCTTTCTGGAAACTGAAGAGGAATCATGAAGTTCCCCTTAAGCTCGGTAACCTAATAATGAAAACAAAACAAAAAATATGAAAACGTGAAATGCAGAATTCTTCATGAATGAAAACTTATGGAACCCAGAGATGGTCGTAGTTATCATTTCTCTACCAACGTGCTGTTGGCTTGATTATGGAAACAAAAGGCAGAGTTTAGTAAGCTCTGACAAACCATCTTGACTATCTAGATTTGGCCGACGACCTGGCTGTTCTGTCTCAGAACTGTAACCAGATGCAAGGTAAAAGGAGAAAACGTGTACGTGTTGAAAGGTGAGCAGTTGGGTTTGAAAATACAGAGAAAAGACGACGATTACGAGAATAAATGCAACTAATAAAAACCAGTTTCCTCAGGGAACAGGAAATTTGGAACTGATGACAAGAACCAGTTGAAGAAGAAATGAGGAGAAAACCCTGGCGATGGATATAGCACCCATTTAGGAAACCTATTGATAGCATTACAAGGCAGTCATTGTTCTGGAATCCACCGGGAAAGACAGGCAGGGGTAAACCAGAAAAACACACGGAGACGAGAACTGGAGACAGAAGTGAAAATGATGAGGAAGACGCGGAAAGAACTTGAGCTGATGGCAGGTGAGATGAGGACTTGGCGTGTGTTTGTTGAAGGACTATGCTCCTTGGGGAGCTAAAGGGTTTGATTGATTGACTGGGAGCACGAGATTTTATGATAGAGGAACCGTACCGCGGAAAATGTCTTGAGAAAACTGCCTTAGCATTTATCTGCAAGCAAGAATATGAACAGCAAAGAAAACCATTCATGGAATATTTGAAAGCATAAAAGTCACCACCACCATCGCTACAAAGGATCCCGTTACACGCCCATTGCGGCAGGCATATTGGGAATATGGTGTTAGGCCCATATTTTCTTGACCTTTGGCACACTAGGGGTGATGTGGTCAGCATCGCGCCGGCCGCCTTAATCATCCCTGAGTTACTCATGAGGCTGTGTCGACCCCGGACCCATTTGCGCTCTAAAAAAATCCCACCTCAACTGGGTATCGAACCATGGACCACCGAGCTAGGACGCCAGTGCACTAACCTTTGCGTTACCGCGGCTACCATCGCCATAAACTGTACCCAAATTGACATGCCCAATGAATTACACTGTGTAAATTTATATTACCAAAAACAATAATCGACATTTGACAACTACCAGAGCAACTGAGAACAATCAAAAGTGAACAAATCATTTATATAATAATATTCATAACACAATATTTCAGTACGAGAAGTTAAACTGCTAAGTGTTAAAAAAAAAAAAAAGAAAAGACAAATGCAAAACTGTTAGTTGTGGTGGTTTTAAATTACAATAGAGAAGAAGGGGAAGTTAAACTGGCAACTGTAAAAAAAGGACAAATGCAAAACATTTGGGGTGGTTTAAGTTACAGTTGAAAAGAAGGGAAAAGTACAGTAATCCAATGTCTACAAAACCCCCAATTGCAGTAGAGTAAAAAATAAATATATTATATTAAAGAACATAGTAGGAGATAACCCACTTACACTACAGACGTTAGGAAACAACCTTGCAGAGACCAGAAAACTTGCAGACTGAAAGAGCCAACCAAAAAAAAAACAAACAAACAAACAAACAACAACAGATGTAATATACCACTATAGAATAAAGAACTCACCCAAACTACAATCCATATAGGGTTGAACCAAGTTTTCTATGCGCAGGATACACTCGAGTTTTCCTGTGCGTGGACCAAAAACCGAGCCATATCTTGCCGCATAACACTAAATGATGTCCATCTTTATTTGCCTTTTGCCTTAAGGTCTAGCGTTGAAGCTGTCTAAGGAAACGCAGAAGGCATTCATGGAAACAGAAGCAATTGGGACCCAGTCTATTATCGGCAACATTGAAAATTGTCAGAAAATGATTACCATGGCTAGAAGAGACACTGAAAAACAAACCTGCGGAAATGGAAAAAGAAAAAAAGAAACAATAAGACAGGTGTCATTAGAAAATGAGTTGCGGAAAAGATATTGAGGAAACCCTTTGAATTATATGAAAATAAAGTTCGTTCGTTCGTTCGTTCTCCCCTCTTTCCTCCAATGTAGAAGAAATAAAAGATGACCCAAAAACACACGGAGGACGGAAATTAGGAAATAGAGAGAGAAAAAATTGAAATATGTGGTCTTACACATGAGGACCTCTAGAAAACTGGCAGAAGGACTGAGCTTCGCCAAGGATATAGACTAGAAAATTAAAAAATAACTGATTATTGTGTCTCACGTCAGGTGTAAAGAAGGTCCAATGTGACACCTCAACGTCGCCTTTCTTCGGCTGTTGTTTCAGGTAGTTTTTAACCTACGTGCTTGTGAAGGTGTCTGGCTGCTTCCGTCGCGTGTACATTTCTTGGTCGTTCTCAAGTACACTTTAACCCGCCCCTGAGCATTCTTTGTAAGGCCGCTTCATGTTGTTTCATAGCCCTATCACGGAGGGGAATCGTGTAATTTAGGAAATATGAAATATAGGAAACACGTATTACATCAAATTTCTTTGAAGTTAGAAGATGATTCGTATCTGTAGTTTGTTTGAAGAGTAGAATTTGTTTTGGCGATGGTCAACTTTCTCGCAAAAGCTTTTAAGAACTATGACGGACAGATTTTCATGAGGAAATTGGCAGAAAATTATGCATTTAAAAAAGTACTTAGGATTACGTGACTGACTGCATTCTTTCTAATAGGTTCTCATTCAGGGCGAAGAAAAAGTTGAGTCGATATGGGCACAATAATGGGTCCGAGCTATGCTTGCTTCTTCTTGGGTGGGCTATTTTGAGTATCAGGAGTGCAAGCAGTATCCAGGTCCGTTCCCTCTGATGTATCGTAAATGCATCGATGATGGTATAGGTAAAAAGGTAAAGGATCTCGTTACACACCTGTTGAAACATATTGGGAATATGGTGATAGGCCCATATTTTATTGACCATCGGCACACTAGGGGTGATGTGGTCAACATCACGCCGGCCGCCTGACCCTTCCCAGAAGTTGCTCTGGTACCCAATTCTTAAGGCTGGGTCGACCCCGGAGCCGTTTGCGGTCTAACAAATCCCACCAACTAGGGATCGAACCAAGGACCACCCAGCTAGGAAGCCAGTACACTAACCAATGTGCTACCGCGGCTCCTTGATGGTATAGGTCTCCCAGATATACCAGCAGCTGACCTATCAAGGTTCATTGTCTTCATTAACAACTCCCACACAACTGTCAAGTTTACCTCTCACATCACCACTGTCAAGTTTACCTCTCGCATCACCACTGTCAAGTTTACCTCTCACATCACCACTGTCAAGTTTACCTCTCACATCACTACTGTCAAGTTTACCTCTCACATCACCACTGTATCTGTCAGCTTTCTTGACAATACTGTTACTGACACTTCCTCTAACCCAGAGGTTTTCAAACTGTGCGTCGCGGCTCCCAGGGGCGTCGCGGCCCTCGGCTAAGGGCGTCGCGGTGGCTTGGGAAAAGTGTTGGGTTCGATAATATGAGCCAATGTCCATCAATAAATATAGATCTTCGTAGTATAGAGAGGAGCTGCGGTGATTTATGCACAGGTCAAGGGAGCCACGGACCAAAAAAGTTTGAAAACCTCTGCTCTAACCTCAAAACCTCAATGTACTTCAAACCCACTGATGCCCATAATTACCTATTGTATGCTTCTTCTCATTCCGGGCTTCTCGTTACTCCTTGCAATTCTCCAACTTCGTCGCTTATGCCAGGACGTTGATGTCTTTCAATTCCGAGCACAAACGATGTTAAGAATTCTTCCGCAGTAGATTGGGGGTCCGAGTGGCTAAGAGAGAGGTATGGCGTCTGCCTCGAATTCTAATCGTACCGAGTTCGATTCCCAGTAGACTGAAGGAATATAATTTATGGAATTTTTTTTTCAGAACCAGTGGTGCTAATGATGTCCTTCTCTCTCTCTCTCTCTCTCTCTCTCTCTCTCTCTCTCTCTCTCTCTCTCTCTCTCTCTCTCTCTCTCTCTCTCTCTCTCTCTCTCTCTCTCTCTCTCTCTCTCTCTCTCTCCCTCCTTCTCTTCCCCCCTCCCCCCGGGGTCTCCCGAGTATTGAGATCGGATGCATAGTCTTCTAGGATACGGGCGAAAAAATAGGAGGTCCCGTGTGCAAGTTGCACACGTTAAAAAATCCCTCAGCAGTTACTGGAAGTCGTAAAAGACTAGGCTGTAAGCCCGCTGCCCTGGCAAAATTTAAAAATTAGAAACCTACCCACTACAAAAATATTTATAGAATGTGTGATTGCAATATACACACACTGGGATTCTCGCCGGTGTTACGGAAATCGTGCACTGTGCTGAGATCTCCCTTGTGTGATCTAAGGGAGGAAATAGAAACACTAATGGAGTTGCCCGTGTGCAGTGAAGATAGTCCTTAAAACCAAAACCAATTTAGATTATCTCCCCTGTCTCTCTTCTGGAGGCCCTTCACTACCATAAAACCTCTTCGGATACAGTCATCTTAACCCTGACCTATCACCCCCATAGCACTGTTAGAAAGATCCTATAAACATATAAGGAGGGGAAACCCGAGGTCTATAAATAGTAAATAAATAAACAAACAACACACAAAGGTACCGGGTATGTTATCAGGCACTCAGTGAGATATAAAGAAGTAGAGGATTAGACAACAGAAAATCAACAGAAGTGATAGGCTTACCGGGAATCGAACCATGACCGTCTGAACGGCTCCCACCGCTTAGCTCGGGAGCGAATCGCTACTATCCTCTCTGCCAGCTGCGCGCTACTAGAAAGATCCTACCTACCTCTTTGTCCACGCGGATCCAGTGACCCGAAAAGTGTTCGTGGGGCACCCTTGGTAGCATATAGACGCGACATAACTTGAGGTGCTTCCTGGGTCACAGTCCTCTGAAAACTGATTGTGATAGCCGCTTTCGTACCCTGACATGCAACCAGACACGATGCAAGACATGCCAGTATGTCATATAAACACGTGAAATGTCGTTTCCTAAAGCTAAGGTTTAAATGCGAGTCATGTACGTCATTTACATAATCATATGCAAACTTTGCAGTGAAACGTACATCGGTCAGACGGGTCTACGACTTAGGGACCGATTCTGCGGACACTTTAGCATCTCCTGTATGGCTCCTACACATGTAGCCAACCACGTCAGTGGCCCTGACCATCATGGTGCCGTGGACATCCAGATCTCGAGTGCTATCACCGTTTGTTTTTTATTCACTAGCCCATCTTCTCACCAGTAGTTCCCCCCGCCCCCCCTCCCCCCTCTCTCTCTCTACTTTGTTTTCATTTGTTTTAAATTTGTTTATTGTTATACTTTACTCTTATTTACTTTATTGTTTTTCGACACTCTTTCTCTGTTCTCTCTCTCTCTCTCTCTCTCTCTCTCTCTCTCTCTCTCTCTCTCTCTCTCTCTCTCTCTCTCTCCCCCTTCCCCCCCTTCCCCCCACCCCAAATCCCCACGGTTCTTTCGGTTATTTTTCTCATTTCCCTCGTACTTAGTCCTTACTCTTGTTGCCCGGATGTACAGCCATTTTCGTTTAATGCACGGTTTAGCACACCACGTGTAATCGTATTTATTTATATATTTTTCATTTTTTTTAAAAAAACTTAGTTCTCGCTTTGTTTCCTTTCTGTTTTTTTTTTCGTTTGTCCCTGACGAAGGCCTTGTGGCCGTAACGTAGATTGTTTCCGTTATCTATTGTCCTAGCAAGACGTACTGTATTTACCATTTGTTGTCCCTAACCCAACTGCGATAGGTCAGGGGTTATCCATAAAAGACGTCCACAGGAGAGGGGGGAGGGGTATGTAAAAAGTGGACAACTGTGGACATGGGGGGGAAGGGGTATATTTAAGTTTAAAGAGGACGTCCAATTCACAAACCACATGGCAACTCTCACTGACATACAAATCTATCAAGAGTAACAAACCCTCTTATCTTTGAAATCTTCTTACTGGCCAGTTAAACCCAAATAAACGTTCTTCAGATTTTGTCCCTCTTGCCAGGCCTTCCAATTCTTCTAGAATCTAGACTCAAAATCTCTAATACGAAGAGGTTTTAACTTCAATGCTCCAGTTCTCTGGAACAAACAACCTTAGTATATTAACTCTCTGGGAACCGACATCACAATTATAGTGATTTAATAATTAGCTTTTAAGTTTTAATTATAGGTAGCTGATTACAAATTTATGCTTATATGTTTAATCAAGACTTAATGGAGTGGACAAGGGGGGAGGGGTCAATCAAAAGTGGACAGAGGTGGACATGGGAGAGGGGAGGGTAAAAAAAACTGCCAGAATTTTGTGGACGTCTTTTATGGATGGCCCCTCAGCGTTATAACCGTTTAGCCAATCCAACGCTCAAGCTTTTATTTTAAAAAGGCTAAATACACACTTTTTTTTTCTTTATTCTCGTATATAGCGTTGCCACTCCTAAGTGGATTCACCTAGAATCCTAGATCTAGGTTTATTTTGGTCCCGTCTAGGTGTCATTTTCCTTTATTAGTTGAAGAAATTATTTACTTACTTAATCGTCCCTCTTCTACCGTGAGGTGTAGAGGTTTGGAAGAGAGAGCGTCATATTATCCTATCGGCTGTTAGTTAAAGAACACCACCTAGATTTCTCCCAAAATTGGCCAAAATCGCCCAAAGTAGCCACAAAATAGCCCAGGTCGCCAATATCAAGGTTTTTTTCCTTCAAAATTTTGAGTGGCAACGCTGCTAATCGTATATATATATATATATATATATATATATACACACACACACACACACACACAAGGGGATTGACATAAGTCTTGGGCCTGACCATGAAGAAGTCACAGGAGGAAGATGAAACTTGGCACATTTAAAGTTCATCATATTTGCACTGAATGAGTAAAGTACGCGTTTGTTTCTTTAATGGGTTTTCCCGCTACGGTGCACGGCGGAATGTACCCTATTGACCGGATCTGCTGCTCCAAAGATTTGTCAAAACAATGGAAAAGAAGGAGACCAGAGCTGTGATAAAATTTCTGATGTTTCAGGGAAAAACACCTACAGAAATACACAGTGTTTCGTGAGTCTTGTCCTTCATATACTTCGGTAAAAAACTGATGTCAACAGTTTAAGTGCGGCCGCTCAAATGTTGCTGATCTGCCAAGATCTGGTAGACCAGCCTTAGAGTGCAACGATGAAAATGCAACAAGAGCGAAGAAAATCATTGACCAGGATCGAAAAATGACAATTGTGGAGAAAGCTAGTAGAGTAAAACTAAATGAAAGAACAGTTTATAGAATTTTACACAACAGACTGAACATGAGAAAAGTGTGTGCACGCTGGGTTCCGCGACTGTTGACACGTGAACAGAAGCAAACGAGGGTAAATTGCTGTTAACAGTTGCTCAAAAAGTGTCAGTCAAAATTTTTTTGGAGATCATGGGGACAGTAGATGAGACTTGGGTACACCATTATGACCCCGAATCCAAAATTGCCAGCATGCAATGGAAAACCCCGGGCTCCCCAACACCTGTCAAGCCGAGAGCACAGAAATCTGCAGGAAAAGTGATGCTGACTGTTTTTTGGGACGGCAGAGGTGTCCTTTTGAAAGATTATCTGCCTCGTGGCAACACAGTTAATGGACAGTACTATGCAGATCTTCTCACCAAACTAAGAAAGGTTGTGACCAGGAAACGAGGGATAACGCGCACTCAAAATCTTCCCTTGCTTCAAGACAACGCGCCCTCTCACAAAGCACGGCTTGTGCAGCTAGCAGCCAACGATTTGAATATTGAAATTCTTCCACACCCACCATATTCTCCAGATTTTGCTCCATCAGACTTTTTTCTATTCCCAAATCTTAAAAAAAAACAGCTAAAAGGAAATCATTTTGACAGCGTTGAAGATGTTATACTGGCATGTGATGACTGGTTTAGTTTGAAAAATAGGGTATTCTACTCCCAAGGTCTTTTCAAGGTCAAGCAGGGATGGCAGAAGTGTGTCAATTCAGACGGTGGCTATATTGAAAAGGAATAAACACTATACAAAATTTCAGCTCTCTGTGACATGTCCTTCATGGTCAGGCCCAAGACGTATGTCAATCCCCTTGTGTGTGTATATATATATATATATATATATATATATATATATATATATATATATATATATATATATATATATATATATATATATATATATATATATATATATATATATATATATATATATATATAGATATATATATATATATATATATATATATATATATGGGAGCCGCGCTGGTGTAATGGCTACAACGTTGTACTGGCGACCAGGTGTTCATTGTTCAAACCCGGCCGTCGGCGTTTGAAGAAATGTTTACGACCGGAAATTTGACTGAATAATCTGAACGGCTCCTGCACATAAATCCCGTGTGGATGGGAAGGAGCGAAGCTCCTGACCGGGTTGGAAGGAAAGTCCACTGACCCCCCAGCCTCGCAATGACATGTCATTGGGCCGAAAGAGCTGGAAAGCTCGAGTGCCGCTGGTTATAGGGAAAAAAAAAAAAAAAAAAAAAAAAACAATATATATATATATATATATATATATATATATATATATATATATATATATATATATATATATATATATATATATATATATATATATATATATATATATATTTCAACATTCCAACCTCCACACTTTCTGTTCGTGCTCATTGTTTCTGTCACAGCGAAAAACACATCTTTAGCGCCACATTTATGGTGGAGCGATTGAAACTGTTGGAATGGAAGGTAGAGTGACACTTGACGACGGGATAGAAATTTTTATTTTTTTTAAACAGCAGTCACCGACACTGCTATTGTTAACAAACAAAAAACAACAGAGAAGCTCGTGAAGGGACAACGACGCTGTGAATCATTCTCGCTGCTCATGCGGGACAGACAAATAAAACGACAACAAAGACATCTTTCCGTACCCTGATAAATTAGAGACGTCTGCTTCTTCGTGGCTGTACATCCCTTTAAAACTGTTGCAATACTGTACACCATGTCGATCGTATTTTTACCAGTAGATCAAATTGGATAATTCTCTCTGCTCTTCTGTTAGGAAAGGTAAAGGCAGTGAGCAAAGGAACTGGTTACCCCAGATGTCGAAGTTAGACCTAGAATATTGAAGTCTGTAACACTTCACCCCTACGGCAGTATTTGTTATGGGACTTTACCATACGTGCATGTGTGTAAGATTACTGCACTTCTAATTTTAGAAAAAATACTGCTGTATGTGTGTAATATTACTGCACTTCTAATTTTTTTAAAAATACTACTGTATGTGTGTAAGATTACTGCGCTTCTAATTGTATTTTTAAAAATACTGCTGTATGTGTGTGAGATTACTGATCTTCTAATTTTTAATACTGCTGTATATGTGTAAGATTACTGCAATTCTATTTGATTTTAAAATACTGCTGTATGTGTGTAAGATTACTGCACTTCTAATTTAAAATAAAAATACTACTGTATGTGTGTAAGATTACTGCACCTCTAATTGTTTTTAAAAATACTACTGTATGTGTGTAAGATTACTGCACTTATGTGTGTAAGATTATTGCACTTCAATTTTTTTTTAAATACTGTATACTATTTTATGAAATCTCACGATTACCTGATTACCGAACTTCAATTTTTTTTTTTTAAACACTACTTCATGTGTGTCAGATTTCTGAACCTAATTTAAAAAATAATACTATACTGCATGTGAGTCAGAATACCGAACTTCTAATTTTTTTAAACAAACTATTGTATTTATGTAAGATTACTGCATTCTTATGTTTTAAACACTCTATTGCATGTGCGTCAGATTATCACACTTCTAATTTTTTTTTTTTACATACTACGGTATGTGTGTCAGATTACTGCACATCTAATTTTTTTAAAACATACTACTGTATGTATGTCAGATTACTGCACTTCTAATTTTTTTAAACATACTTCGGTATGTATGTCATATTACTGCACATCTAATTTTTTTAAAACATGCTACGGTATGTATGTCAGATTACTGCACATCTAATTTCTTTGAAAACACCACAGTATGCTTTGTCAGATTACTGCACTTCTAATTTTCTTTAACACACTACTGTATGTGTGTCAGATTACCGCACTTCTAATTTCTTTTAACTCACTACTGCATGTGTGTAGCGTCCGATTGACAGAGTGATTAGATCGGTGCCGGGTTCGAATCACGTTACCCTCACGCTCCAGTCTACCCAGCTGTAAGTGGGTACCTGACCAGAGTCAGGGTAGGAAAAGGCAGCGAAGAAGGGTACTGGTCACCCCACTTCTCGATACAGAACCTAGTGTGGTGAATTCTCTAACACTTCCACTCCCCTACTGCAGTATTTGCAATGTGTCTACCTTTACCTGCATGTGTGTCAGATTACCGCACTTCTATTTATTTTAAAACAAACTAGTATGTGTGTGTCCGATTACGGCACTTCTAATTTTCTAACACACTGCTGTTTGTTTGTCAGATTACTGCACTTCTAAGTGCGAATATTTAAATCCTTTAGATTACTGACACCAGGCCAAATGAAACGTTCAGAATTGGCAGTTACCATTTCGTCATCGTTATTTTTAGGAGCCCTATATTTTCTTCAGGCTTTGTTTTCTGGGCCGTTTGGCCCGAGTCCGGTCTCGCACGAGGATCCTAATCTATGCGGACTCAAAGCTTTAAAGGCATGCCTCATTCTGCTTCAAGTTGGCCACAAAGACTAGTTCGTTCCTTTAAGTTAAGCGTTCTGTTTTGAGGGGCATTAACGATTTGGCGGCTACAAAGGACATTAGTTTGTGAAGGTTTATTTGATTGCGTGGCAGTTTGTTTAAACCTCTATTTATAAAATCTCACTGGGCGCATCATGATCTATTTCTGAGCTGCTCTTTGGTGATCATCATGATCTATTTCTGAGCTGCTCTCTGTTGATCATCGTGATCTATTTCTGAGCTGCTCTGGTGATCATCGTGATCTATTTCTGAGCTGCTCTCTGGTGATCATCATGATCTGTTTTTGAGCTGCTTTTTTGTGATCATCAGGATCTATTTCTGATCTGCTCTCTGGTGATCATCAGGATCTATTTCTGAGCTGCTCTTTGAAGAATACGCCACAATATATTAAGTTATATTTAGTACATTGCTTGACTGGGTTTCAGGAGACCGGCAAAAACAACAACCAAAAAGCTACAGACTTTCATGTTGTTGTTGTTATTGACCCAACGGCGCTTGGGTTGTGGCTCTCGCCCTTCGGCCCAATGCCATGTAGTGATATCTGCATGTTTTCGCAAGTTGTTTTGTATCTCCGTACAAGGTGTTCCACTTATCTGGCCTCGGAGGACGGAGCATTTTCCTAACATCATCGAGTGCTCGACACTCAAAGAGGTGGTGGTCAACAGTTTCGTAGGGGGTAGTTACATAGCTGGCACTCTGGAGAGTGTTGTGGTTGGATTCTAAGTGACTGTTGAGTGGTATATGTTGTGTTCCGAGCCGGAAAAATTGTGTTCTGATCCCTCCTTGTAAGATGGCCGATATTGTCATTAGAATCAGGAGCGGCCATATGTCTGTAAACCTCTCTCCCGCTGTTTCCCATGGCCCATCTGTTCAGCCAAGTTTCTTTCTTTGTTGTTCGTATGAGTGTTTTGGCTGTTTGGAGAGTTATTGATGTGAGTGGTTGCTGAAAGCCATCATGAATTCTCTACAGACGTTTATAAGTGTATGCTTGCGTTGACTAGAAGAAGGAGTGAAGTAGTATGACAAGACCACTAATGTGCAACTGATGACAGGAACCAGACAAGTGCCAGTGGAGCGAGAGATTAGATGCAGTGCTACTGGTGTATAGGACACCCATGGGGGATCAAAGTTAGATAAATTGTTTTGGTCAAATTCATTCATTCATAACCCTCCACTCCCAACGGAGCATAGGCCTTCAACAAACACATGCCAAGTCCTCTTGTCACGTGCCATCATCTCAAGTTCTTTCCACGTTCTCCTTATCATTTTCACCTCTGTTTCCAGCTCTCTTCTCCATGTGCTTCTTGGTCTACCACTGCTTCTCTTGCCCTGGGGATTCCAGAACAAGGACTGCCTTGTAATGCTATCAACAGGTTTCCTCAGTGTGTGTCCTATCCATTGCCATCGTCTTCTCATCTCTTGTTCCACTGGCACTTGTCTAGTTCTTGTCATCAGTTCCACTTTGGTAACCTTGTCATACCATTTTAATCCCTCTATTCTACGCAAGCACCCATTTATGAAAGTCTGTAGCTTTTTGGTTGTTGTCTTTGTTGTTCTCCATGTCTCAGAGCCATACAATAAGACTGACTTCACATTTGAGTTGAAGATTCTTATTTTCGTGTTGGATCCGATTTCTCTTGATCTCCATATATTTCCCAATGCAATGAAAGCTCCTCTTGCTTTTTGTCTTCTTATTTTGATATCACTGTCTGTCCCTCCAACTTTGTCTATATTGCTGCCAAGATATGTGTACGATTCTACATCTTGTATTGGTGCTTCTTCAAGTTCAACCCTGTTTTCATTACCTGCATTTATTCTCATTATCTTTGTCTTTTCCCTGTGTATTTTCAGACCCAATTGCTGTGACCTCTCATCGAGTGTTTTCAATTTGTCCTGCATCTGATTACGGTTATGGGACAGAAGAGCTAAGTCATCAGCAAAATCAAGATCATCCAACTGCTTAGTCAAAGTCCACTGGATTCCATTTCTGTTGTGTGTTGTCGATGTTCTCGTAACCCAGTCTATTGCTAGTAAGAAAAGAAATGGAGACAAGAGGCATCCCTGTCGCACTCCTGTTCTTATCCCAAACGGTTCTGTAAGCTGTCCTTCATGAAGAACTCTGCATGTCATGTCTTCACATGTTTTCTTTATTAAATTAATGATCTTCAGGGGAACTCCATAATGCCTCATCAATTTCCAAAGTGATTCTCTGTCTACACTGTCAAATGCCTTTTCGTAGTCCACAAATCCGATGTATAGTGGTGAATTCCATTCCAGACTTTGTTCAACTATTGTTCTCAAAGTGGCTATCTGGTCTGTACCGGATCTGTTTTGTCGAAAACCAGCTTGTTCATCTCTCAGTTTCTTGTCTATGGACTCTTTTAATCTTTCAAGGATAATCCTATTTAATACTTTTCCTGGCACTGAAAGTAACATTATTCCTCTATAATTTGTGCACTCTTGTAAATTTCCCTTCTTAGGCAACTTAACCAGATATCCTTCCTTCCATTCTGCTGGTATCTCTTCCTTTTCCCAGACTTTACCAAGTAATTTATATAACATCTCTGTAGCCGTGTCGATATCTGCTTTGATGGCCTCTGCTGGAATGCCATCGGGTCCAGATGCTTTTCCATCTCTTAGAACCTTTATGGCTTTCTTTATTTCTTCTTTCGTTGATCTTTCACCGTTAATTTGTAGCTCTTCTTCTGCTGGCTGGATGTCCGGGGGGTTTTGTAGAGCTGGTCTATTGAGAAGGTCCTCAAAATATTCTGTCCACCTCTTCATTTGTTCTTGTATATTGCTGAGCAGCTTTCCATTCTTGTCTTTTATGAAGCAACTTGTTTGCTTGTATTTCCCCGTTAGCTTCTTTGTGCTGTTATACAGTTCTCTCATATTTCCTTTGGCTGCAGCATCTTCTGCCTCTCTTGCCAACTTCCTCTTCTCTCTTTTGATACTTCTTTTTACTTCTTTGTTTGCTTCTGTGTACACTTCTTGAGCCTTGGCTTTGGAACTTCTGGTTTTGCTTGTGTTTAAATCTTTTCCACAGTATTTCTTCACATGTTTCATTCCATACCGTTTTGATTTGCTGCCAATAGTCTTCTGTATTCTCTACATCTTCCAGCTGTTGGAGCACTTGGAATTTGTTGGATATTGTGACCGCAAATTTGTCTCTTGTTTCTTGATTTCTTAGATGTCCTACATTAAATTGTTGTCTATAATTTTGCATTGTTGCATATCTCTTGAGTTTCATTTTTACTTTGGCTATCAGAAGGTGGTGATCTGATGCCACATCTGCTCCTCTATATACCTTTCCATCCTGCAATGATGATCTAAACTTCTTGTTTATGCACATATGATCAATCTGATTTTCTGTTCTATGGTCTGGTGATATCCATGTTGCCTTTTGGTCAAATGAGTAGAGATAAAAGCTTGCTGAAAACTGCAATGGATAGAAAAATTTGAGGTAAACGCGCAAGAGAAAGACAACGGTGTAGCGCACGGGGAGATGACATCAAGAGATGGACGGGAAAAAGCCTATCAGAGTGTACTACTAAGACACGAGACAGAAGACGCTGGAGATCCATTGTAACCAACCATCGATGCGAAGATGACAGCTGATCTGATATGATTTTGTGGTCGAGTCCATGATCTAGACCAGATGTCGGCAACCGGTCGATTTTGATCTTCTGGTATATCCCAAGTCGACATTTGGTAGATATCAAGGCGACATTTGGTTACGGAGGGTAAAAAAAAAAGTTTTAACCTCTGTAAATTTTGGGCTATCCCTGTCCCACCGGCACTTAATAGCGCGGTGTTCCCCAGGTTCAAGGGTACTTTCACCGCGTTCCCAGCGAAAACCTGCAAGGTAGCTGACTAAAATTCACTATTTGTGATTTGTATACGACAGAAAGCCGTGTGGTAAAGTGGGATGTTATAAATTTTTATAGGGGACTTAGTGTACTGACTGAGATCAGCTGTGAAGGTATCTGTATCTAATAGGTGTAGTGTTTTACAGATAACCTTACTTGCTACCACATTATGCCTCAGTCAGAATTATTCTGGAATATTGTGATGACTACGTTAAATGTCTAGGGTATGTATATGATGAAGTGTAAGTCACAACAACAACAGACAGATAAACAATTTAATTTATTCCACCACACTTGACAACACTGTGACACTCACACACATGTAACATTCTATAAGACTATCTTAAATGAGTCACTGGTAAATTTTCAAATATCAATATGTATTAAGTACTTTTCATTAATATATATGTGTCCTGATTCAAATACAAAGTGAACCAGGAATCACAATCAATTTTAATTACAAGTTATATGTACAGAATTTATCAATATGAATCTTGTAGTGACATATTTTATTAATATTATCCTATGTGTGTCAGTTGTGTAGTAGTAATATGAGGTAATACTGGTTTTGTTTTTTCAAGCTATGTTGTTATTTGTCATCATGACTTCAAGTGTTTGTTTATGTTGGAACTAGTATTGGAGATGTTCTCAGTTCCGTTCATTAAAACAATTAATTTCCCCTCTTATTTTTATACAATGTCAGTTTAAGATGGGGTTACATAATGTTGAGCTCCGCTGGCCACATAGGCTTATCTTTCGTGATGGCGGCAGGAAAAGACTCCTCTGCTCGATTGCTCCCCTGTGTTCTGGAGACACCTCACTGTTTGCTATATGGACCAAGGAGTATGCTGTCCGCCTCTGGATTCAGCAAAGCTCTGACCAGGTGCTGCTCAATAACTTTTGGACCACGGTCCCTGAAACAAGAAGGTTGTACCTCCTACTTCATATCTAATTTATAATCTATTTACAGATTGAACACATTACATAACAAACACTGAGTTCAGAGCGGTAGGCCAACTGTCAGCTTCATCTGAAATAATTTACACCAGTATATTCCTCCCTAATGGTTACTACGCCTCTGCAATTCCAGCATTATTTCTTTCTAGTCGATAAGATAGGTGTCAGTGTACTGTTTGGCAATTCCATGTAGTTTTACTTTCCTCCGACACCTTCTGTTCAGGTTGGAGCATTATATAGGCCTTGCCTCATGTTCGCTACTGACCCACACATATATATACAGACATAAATTATCAATTTACATTCAATTTTCATTAAAAAGATGTCAAATATTTCAAGCTTACCACAATTCATGGAAATAACACAGAATTACGTTGACTGGCAATGAATATAGCACAATTTCGATCTGCCGATGTCCCAGGCTTTTATTTAGAAAAATATGCACTGGTGCTCAACGCACTGGTTCTGTAGTAAGTTTATTTGAACATGTGGTGGTGACCTGACGCCTCTGATTGACTATATTCGCGGTTCTAACCAATCGTGCCATGTTTACCCAATCGTTTGAAAAAAAGTACTCCTACTCCCGTTTCCCCTGACAACAAAAGATAGTATTTATAGCCCGACTAATCGTGTTTAGCCTTACATTTATTGCGCTCCAATCACATCGGATTTAACATGGAGACCCATTTCCCGTACAATGGTGGTGTGAAAATCTGCCACTGAGCGATTCTGATTCTAGTGTTGTCTGACATCCCTCACTATTTCTTTTGGCTATAATTTGGTAATTCCTAGACTATTTGCTTAACGTTTAACATATTCTTTGTCAGCAAGTCCCAAGGAACCCAAATATACAAATTTAAAGGAGCTAAGTGGCTGCGTTCAAAATATGCATTTTCTAGGATAGTCGTGTAGTTGTTTTTTATTTTTTATGTTCAGAACCGCCACCTGTCCTGCTGTACTGTCAGACTAATGTCAGGATTTTAGACATAAAACAGTAGAATGTCATGTTTCCTAATAAGCGTTTTGAGAGTTTTTAAAAACTAACTCTCGTGTGTGTAGTGTTTTTTTATCACTGTCGATTTGAAAAAAGCTAGTGCTTGTGGCCTTACACGCGTGATGGTAGTAATTGTATAGCGAGACGCGTGTTTAGTGTTGCATGCGTTCCTGCTTCCAGCCTCTCCCTTTCTTTCTATCTTTAGTCCATCTGTCTTTCGTTTTTTGGTAACGTAGTGTATAAAATGACATGAATGGAATTTTAAATCTAGGTCAACTTGCGTATCTCAAGGTTTTTCTTAGAAAGGCAGTACACGTTTTATCGTAGAAAGCGGGTATTGAAGCAGTAGGCTTTTACTATCAACGTGAAACGTTACAATTTGCAGACGAAGTAGAAAAAAGGGGGATTTCGAGTACAGTCATTGTGACAGCACTGTTCTTTACCATTCTTCTTTCCGTTTATTGAATTTATGTGTTAGGCTTTACATTTTCCTGATAATTTATATATGTGGATTAGAATTTCTCACGACAAGCCGTCTTTTCTTAGAACTGGAGTTAACATCAGGTATAACATTTAGCTATTTTCCATAGCTATGCTGAAGGGACTGCAGGAGGCAGATCATGATGAATCAGAGATAAAATCATGTAACAGGCAACATAAATGATGGGAGAGAAGTAGACAAAGAAAAAGAAGACACCAAAAACAAAACAAAAATTTAAAAAAAAAACCGAAAAGATGAGATGTTCAAGATCACAAGATCATTATATAATCACGTGATTGATTAAAATTTGAATAATACACAAGGGCCCCCAGTAGTTCCTCGAAATCTCTGATGTGTCAAAGAAACAATCGGACACCTGCAGTCACAGGCATGTCGTACCAGGCGACTAATATGAGGTTGTGCTTGGCAGCTCGCAACCTCATCATGTAAAACAAATTGCTACACAAACTACCACTACAAGAGAATGTGATACACTTGTATCTAGTAGATTTACTTTTATAATCCAGGCTGTTATTGTGTTATTGCATGTTGGCTTACGCACTGGAACAGGTACCTTCCAGCATGGCTGAGATCGCAAAAAATGGTGCAGACGTCCCCCAAGGGTACCTGCTGCAGTGGTGGCTCTATGCTCTGTAAGGAAAGCAAAGGAAAATGATGATGATTATTTGGAGAAGACAGTGTTGTCAGGGCATGTATTACTTTTTATATCCGTGTGGTTTCTGGCGTCCGGTTAGGCGACAAAGAAAGAAATAACAACTGCTGCCTCGGGCATGTGTAAGATGCGATTAAAGTAGGGTTTAGCATGGGGCTGGCACCTCACTATGTAAAACAGATTGTTACAGAAGCCACCACTGCACGAACATATGGCTTGCTTTTTGCGGTGGTATCCCCTTTTTTTTGCGTATAAAACATAATGAAAGTACGTTTTCGAAACAAATTTACGCTATATATTAGAAATGTAGTTGTAACTTTATGCATAATTAACATGCACATATTGAGAAGTTCTTGCATAACAATTAGAACCAAAAACTGTATAAAGAAGCTCTATAAATATTGTATACATCAGAAAAATACTTGCTGCAATGAATTTTCAACGTTTTTTGTGTTTGATTCTTTGCTTTCTTCAAGATATATTCGTGGTGAGACCTCAACATCTTCCATTGTGGCCAGTCATTATTTTTTTCTTTTCCAGTATACCTGTCGTGTGGCACACACTTTGAAGTTGTGTTTCGTGAGCCGTTGATCTTTTCTGATTCTTCCGCCTCACCTACCCACTCAGTCTTTTAGTACTAGAGATGGATATACCTTTAAATAGGATTTCTCCTTATTCATTGTCTCCTCTTTCTTCTTTTACTTGTTTCGTCTTATGAAGCATGGAGTTATCACTGCCGCTGGTCACTTTGCCGGAAGCTTGGATCAAAGTACCCACGTGCAGTTAACTCTTTCTGTCTCACGCACTTTTTACGGTTTTAACAAAGCCCCAGAGTTCATTGCAGTTTGTTTCACAAGTGTATTAAAACAAGCTGTAAATACGTTTATAAATGAGAAATATATTGTAATGTGTATACTTCTTCCTCGTTCATCCTGAAAAGGACGTTGGTTGCGTTGTGTCCGCTTACAGCGAAGCTGCGATATTTGCGCCTTTCGGCCGACACATCCGACTTCAGCACGGCATTTTTTGGGACCGGGTTTGCATTCCATCTTCGATTCCTACTCTCTCAGCCAGAATGCATGTTGGCTGGACTGTGTCGAACAGAAAACTAATGTATATACAATATTAAAAATACGCTTTAAGATAATTTTAAAGTATTTCAAGTCTAAACTGCAACCACTAGGTTTGTTTTTTTTATCGAAAAAAAGTACAGACACTAGGAAATTTGACTATCAACAAGTGGGTGCGCCATACAACTCTTGGGGAAGAAAGAGTTAATGCGATATTTTCTGTAGCAACTTATTTTACATAACGAAATACTCAGCTTCGTGTTAAATAAAATCCCTATGACTAAAAGATTATATTGTGAGAAACGGCGGTTTTAGTTCCTCATGAAAACCTTGAAAATTTATATTTCTTTTGTTTTTCTTTTTGACTGTGAATATTATCTGCTTGTATTATTTCGTATATAAGCATTAAAATAGGTTACTTTCTCGAAGCAACGGGTTCGAAACTAGGTGGCGTTAACGCTTCAATCTGCCCAGCTGTTGTTGTTATTATTGGTCCAGCGGAGTTTGGGCTCTCGCCCTTCAGCCCAATGCCAGGTAGTATTTACAGGTGTTTGCAAGTTGTTCTTTTGCTCTACATAAGGTGTTCCACTTATCTGGGGAAGTAGCATTATCCTAACATCACCGAGTGATGGGCACTCGAAGAGGTCGTAGTCTACGGTTTCATATGGCTAGGTACATAGCTGGCACTCATGAGTGTATTGTGGTTGGATTCTGTTCAACTGATTGTTGAGTGGTATATGTTGTGTTCGGAGCAGAAAAATTACGCTTTGATTCCTCCTTGTAAGATTGCTGATGTTTTCTTTAGGATCGTGACCGGTCATATATCTGTAAATCCATCTGTTTGGCTGTTTGGAGAGCTGTTTGATACTGTGGTCGTTTTCTTTAGACTAAATACCTTCCAACGCTTTGAGCCTAGGGTAAGTACTTAAATAACGATGCTAAACTAATAGTATTCTCCGTCGTGCAGACGAAAATAGTCAAGAAATGATAACATATTCCAAGGTAGAGTTCATTCATACATGAATTGCTGCTACCAGTTAAATTAGTAAATATCTTGTATCCAAGTGTTCATGTTCGGACATTAAACGAACAAGGGAAAGTGGCGCAAGTAGCAGCAGAAATGAGGGAATACAAAATCGAGGTTCTGGGAATGTGTGAAACAAAGTGGAAGGGGGTAGACAGGAAGAAACTCATCACAGGTGAATTGGTGCTGTCCTCAGGACATGAAGACGAAAGTTCACACCACAGTGAAGGGGTAGCTCTTATGTTATCTAAAGAAGCACAGAAAGCACTAATTGAATGGGAAGCTGTTGGACCCAGAATAATAACAGCTTCTTTCAAAACAGCTAAAAAGAAAATTCATGTAAATGTCATCCAATGTTATGCACCAACTAATGACAAAGAAGAGTCTGTGAAAGAAGCATTTTATACTAAACTACAGGAAATTATGGATAAAGTAAAAAGAAGAGACATCACAATTTTGATGGGTGACATGAATGCAAAGATAGGTACAGTCAACACTGGATTTGAAGAAGTCATGGGAAAAACATGGGCTAGGAGTAATGAATGAAAATGGAGAGCTATTCGCAAACTTCTGTGCTTCAAATCAACTGCTATAGGAGGAAGCATGTTTCCACATAAGAGAATACACAAGGCAACATGGATATCACCAGACCATAGAACAGAAAATCAGGTTGATCATATACGCATAAACAAGAAGTTTAGATCATCATTGCAGGATGTAAAGGTATATAGAGGAGCAGATGTGGCATCAGATCCCCATCTTCTGTTAGCCAAACTAAAAATGAAACCCCAAGAGATATGCCAACAATGCAAAAATTATGAGACAACTGTTTTTAATGTAAGACAGCTAAGAAATCCAGAGAAACAAGAGACAAATTTGCGGTCACAGTATCCAACAAATTCCAAGTGCTCCAACAGCTGGAAGATGTAGAGAATACAGAAGACTATTGGCAGCAGGTCAAAACAGTATGGAAGGAGACATGTGAAGAAATACTAGGGAAAAGGGAAAGACAACAAAAAGCATGGATAACAACAGAAACCATCAATAAGATAAAAGACAGAAAAAACAAGAAAGCAGAGTTAAACACAAGCAAAACTAGAAGATCCAAAGCCAAGGCTCAAGAAGTGTACACAGAAGCAAACAAAGAAGTAAAAAGAAGTATCAAAAGAGACAAGAGGAAGTATATTGAGGAGTTGGCAAGAGAGGCAGAAGATGCTGCAGCCAAAGGAAATATGAGAGAACTGTATAGCAGCACAAAGAAGCTAACAGGGAAATACAATCAAACAAGTTGCCTCATAAAAGACAAGAATGGGAAACTGCTCAGCAATATACAAGAGCAAATGAAGAGGGGGACAGAATATTTTGGGGACCTTCTCAATAGACCAGCTCCACAAAACCCGCCGGACATCCAGCCAGCAGAAGAAGAGCTACAAATTAACGATGAAAGACCAACGAAGGAAGAAATAAAGAAAGCCATAAAGCTTCTAAGAGAGGGAAAAGCGTCTGGACCTGATGGCATTCCAGCAGAGGCCATCAAAGCAGATATCGACACGGCTACAGAGATGTTATATAAATTACTTGGTAAAGTCTGGGAAAAGGAAGAGATACCAGCAGAATGGAAGGAAGGATATCTGGTTAAGTTGCCTAAGAAGGGAAATTTACAAGAGTGCACAAATTATAGAGGAATAATGTTACTATAAGTTCCAGGAAAAGTATTAAACAGGATTATCCTTGAGAGATTAAAAGAGTCCATAGACAAGAAACTGAGAGATGAACAAGCAGGTGTTCGACAAAACAGATCATGTACAGACCAGATAGCCACTTTGAGAATAATAGTTGAACAAAGTCTGGAATGGAATTCACCACTATACATCGGATTTGTGGACTACGAAAAGGCATTTGACAGTGTAGACAGAGAATCACTTTGGAAATTGATGAGGCATTATGGAGTTCCCCTGAAGATCATTAATTAATAAAGAAAACATATGAAGACATGACATGCAGAGTTCTTCACGAAGGACAGCTTACAGAACCGTTTGGGATAAGAACAGGAGTGCGACAGGGATGCCTCTTGTCTCCATTTCTTTTCTTGCTGGCAATAGATTGGGTTATGAGATCATAGACAACACAAAACAGAAATGGAATCCAGTGGACTCTGACTAAGCAGTTGGATGATCTGGATTTTGCTGATGACTTGGCTCTTCTGTCCCATAACCGTAATCAGATGCAGGACAAATTGAAAACACTCGATGAGAGGTCACAGCAATTGGGTCTGAAATACACAGGGAAAAGACAAAAATAATGAGAATTGGTAATGATAACATTGGAAGAAACACCAATCAAGGTATTAAATCATACACATATCTTGGCAGTAATATAGACAAAGTTGGAGGGACAGACAGCGATATCAAAATAAGAATACAAAAGCACATTGCATTGGGACTAGAAATGCCAACGAAAATAAGAATCTTCTCGATAACAGGATACCGAGAATGGAGAACCGCAGAACGTAACTTTCATAAATGGGTGCGACTAGAATAGAGGGATTAAAATGGTATGATAGGTTAAAAAACTCGACAATGCATGTTGCTTTTGAATGGCTGTTTTGATAAGTAAACATTCACCCCCATGGGCCAAGAGAGGCAGAGGAAAGACCGATCTTAAACGATGATGCATGGAAAGAACTTGAGATGATGGCACGGGACAGGAGGACTGGAGAATGATGCTCCTTTGGGAGTGGGGATAAGATAGGCAATCGCACCATAAGCCCTAAATAGGCTGTTGTGATAAAAACAATATTTTTAATCAAGCTTCGTTGCAACAGTCATCACTTACATTGGGTCCGTGACAACATTATCATTGTATCTTGTAAATCGGCATCCCTGTATTGTTATAATTTTCTGAGTCGAAAGCGGTTTATGGTCGAGACAGAAAGAACAGAACAAATAGAAGAAAAATGAGGAACTTGCGACTAATATGATAAACTCGATGTGTATCTGAAGTAAACATTCAACCTAATGATGCACTACGAACTTGATTTCGTAAATGGTAGTCGGGATAGGAATCGGCATCTGAGTCAGAGAAGAAAGAACAGAACCGCGTAACTGTATCAAACCTAACAGACTCCTTGTTTCTTGGTTTCGGGATAGACAGAATCCGCGTAACTGTAAGCTCCTCAGGTTTTAGACAGCGCTGACCTATTCTATGGCCCAGGAAAGAAATTTCCCGAAAATCATTATAGATTTTAGATGATCTAGCAGTAAGATGATGATGGCGTAAAGTAGTAACTACAGATTTTAGACCAGAGATATGTTCTTCCCAAGTATTATGGAAAAGGCATATATCGTCGATATAAGCAATAACATCCCTACGTTCATGAAATACCATAAGCATCATGCGCACGAAAGTGAAAGGTGCGTTAAGTAAGCCAAAACACATAAAATTCCATTGGAACAAACCGAATGGTGTCGAAAATGCAGTTAAAGGCTTAGAAGCATCTTTGAGCGGTACTTGCCAATACCCTTTTGATAGGTCAAGCTTACTAAAGTATAAAGCTGAAGATAATTTAGGTAAAAGATAATCCAGAACTGGCATGGGTTCTGCATCCGCAATGGTAATTATATTAAGACGTCTGAAGTCTGTGCAAATTCTCAAAGACTTATCCTTCTTACGAACGAGAACCATAGGAAAAGAATAAGGAGATTCCGAAGGCGAAATAATACCTAGACTCAGCATTTCAGATAATTCCGTAGCTACTTTATCCAGATAGTGTAAGGGAATAGCGTAAGGTCTTAATTTAATTGCAGTCGAGTCAGTTACTTTGATATCGTGTGCTATAATATAAGTGTGACCAAGTAGATCAGTAAGAACTCCTTGAAAAGAATACAGTAATTCTTGCACTTGACTTTTGCGATGACATGATAAAGTTGGACACATAACAACGTCCTTCCAGGTCTCCGTAGCTTCTAGAGATGCCAATGGAAACTGTAATGAAATGTCATCAGCAGTGGTAGGATCTTCGTCAACCACACTCGACGAAACCTGTTGAGTAGGATCACTTTCAAGAGCGTTGAAAACAGGTTCCAAGTGTTCGGGTCTAGTGTTATATGACAAGCATATTAACATGAAAGGTCTTATATTTACCCTTTATGTCAGTAACAGAATCAATATCTGTTCTTTTGGATATTACCTTAAATGGACCCTGCCATGAAATGAGCAAACGATTATCCCAGACAGGTAGAAATACAAAAACCTGGTCCCCTGCCTTTAATGTTCTTAATTTTCTATTTCGATTGTGGTACAATCGAGATTTTGCTTTAACCTGTTCAGAAGCCTCAGTGGCTAACTCACATTCATCTACCAAGCATTGTCGTAAATCGATGACATATTGATATGTCGATTTAACATCGACACTATGTTCGGAGTCTAGTAATAATTGTTTAAGAATAGACATTGGACCCCTTGGGTTTGCTCCAAATACTAGATCGAAGGGTGAAAAACCTGTCTGTTCGCTTGGTACTTCTCTATATACAAACATTGTAGCTGGTAGCATACGATCCCAATCTTCGGTATACGTAGTCGTAATCTTACCCAGTAATTGTTGTAATGTTCTGTAGAACCGTTCCACCAAACCATTGGAATGTGGGTGAAAAATCGCTGACAACGAGTGGTAAATACCCAACATATTCATTACCTTGTTTAGTACCTTCGAAACAAACTGAGTTCCGTGATCAGACAAGCTTTCATTTGGTATTCCAAGTCTATTGAAAATGATCCACAACGAATCTGCGACTGACTCTGAAGTAATTGTTTTTAAAGGTATTGCTGTTGGCCATCTAGTGCAACTATCAATGCAGGTGAGAATATATCTATGACCTCTCCTTGTAGTCACTGGTAAAGGTCAACTGTGTCGACAGCCATCTTGGCAAATGGACGTACATATATGTCTGTGACTTGCAATAGTGCCAAATGGTGTGCACATTTTGGCGCAACCTTTTGACAAGTCGCGCAGGAACGACGAAAGATTTTAATATCTCTATTAAAGCCAGACCAATAAAAGTGTGATAAAATTCTATATCGTGTGCGTGCAATTTCATTGTGAGCGGCAGAGACGGAATTATGGGCTGTAGTTAATACCAGAGGTCTAAATGTAGATGGGACTACCACCTGTTTAAGTATAGACTTATCAAAGTATCTCTCCAGGATATCATTCTTCAATTCAAAGTATTCAGTTCATGTGAGAATGTATTGATACATAGTAATATTGCTGAAGCACGTGAGAGTGCGCACTATTACAAGAAATGTGCTCTATAAACCCGATATGAAGCGGATGACGGGGTTCAAACTTTGGCACCGCGTTGTAGATGAGTAAATCAAGAATTTCTCAGATCTTGGTCATATAATAAAAGTAGATGGCAGATGGGAAACAGAAATAAAGAGGAGAGTGATAATGGCCTAAGCTGCATTCAACAACATGAGACAGATACTTACATCTTAACAACTAAAATCAAACTTGGCGTGGGTAAGTTGACGAATTCGTCATCTTACCCGGTATGCGTATTAAAATAGATTTTTAGCAAAAAATTGCATCAAAATTCATTTTAATTGGGGTAGAAATATTACAAATATTTAATAATTAATTATCGTTTATATGTTTATATGTTTGTGTTTTTCAAGGCTTATGTTATATTATTATAGGTTGTGTTGATTAATCCTCGCTTTACATACAGCATGTTTGTTTATGTTTAAACATTGATTTTGTAACACAATTTTTGTTGAAAGTACCATTAAATTATAAATCTTTAGGTTTAATTTTATTGACCGCTTACATTTTTATTCCCGTGGTTGGGTAGGGCTGATAGGGGCCCAGTGCATTGCTTTTCACAGGGCCTACAATGCTATTAAGAAGGCCCTGCTCCGACCTCTTTACACTGCTTATACGGGGCTGCTTATTCTACTTAAAAGTGACCATTTTTTGCTTCAGTGTCAACTCTTTTGGGCTGTAAGAGCAAACAAGTACATCAACAGAAGACACGCACATCTAAGCTCATCTACAAACACGCTTTACCACTGACATTCACATAAACGCGCATTTTGTTATCTTTCTCACAGGGACCTAAAACTGTTACAGTCATTTATATTTTGTCAGGTTAAAATAAGCTTTAAAGTTTAAAACACGAAAAAAAGGCTATCCAAGTGTTCAAAGACGGACTTGACCGTACGTTATTTTGATTGACGTGCTAGAGTGAGGGATGACGGGAAATGTGACAGGGTAGGCCAGGACACGTTTATTTGAACAGACTAGAAAAAAAGGACAGCAAAAGAAAGAGTTATCGAGATAGACAGAAGAAACAGAACGAGAAGTTATAATGGAGAGTTACAGTGTGGGCGGCAACCTGAAAAATGTATAGGATATTAAGAAATAAGTGAACGGGCGATGAAGTTAACTTTATTTGAAAAGGTCATGAACTCGGCGAACTGGGCATGCGGGATCGACCAGCATTCCGCCCTTTGTGTGTCTTTACTTGCTAGTGGGGGTCTGCGTGGCTAAACAGTATAGCGTGCGCCTCTAATTCTAAAGGTACAGGGTTAGGTTCCCAGTACAGGGAATACATTTGATGGAAAATTTTGTCAGAACCACTAGGTCATAATAATGTCATACTCCCCCCTGATCTCCTGGATAGTGAGATCGGATACCTAGCCTTCTCGGATAAGGGCGAAAAAAAGGGAGGTCCCATGTGCAAGTTGCGTACGTTAAAAATCCTTCGGCAGTTGGAAATCGTAAAGAGTGAGCCATACGGCCGCTGCGCTGGCAAAATTTAAAAATTAGAAAACCTACCCATCCTCGAAGGTGCTACTGAGTTTGTGCATAGTGCTGAGATCCTCCTTGGGTGATCTAAGGGATGAGATCGGAGCTCATGGAGTTGTCCGTGTGAAATGAAGACAGTTCTTTAAAAAAAAATAACCAAGGGCCACATTTTGGCAGAATAAAGGGTCACGTTTAAGCAGGATAAAGGGCCACGTTTTAGCAGAATAAAGGGCCACGTTTTAGCAGAATAAAGGGCCATGTTTTAGCAAAACAGAGGATCACGTTTTAGCAAAATAAATGACCACGCTATAGCAAAATAAAGGGCCACGTTTTCGCAGAATAAAGAGCTACGTTTAGCAAAACAAAGGCCACTTCTTATCAAAACAAAGGGCCACGTTTTAGCAAAATAAAGGGCCACGTTTTAGAAGAGTAAAGGGCAGCTTGTACGTTCAGTCTTGGTTGATGTCATGTGTTAGTAAATAAATCAAGTCACCATCGCCATCATTTTCCTCTATGTTTCTGACGGAGCATGGAGCCGTCAACACAGCTGCTCCTCGTGCATGAAGCCTGCACCAACCAATCACGTGGTCTTTGGCGGTGGTTTATGTGACATGTCTTAGATGATGAGGTTACCAGTCTCATGCACAACCTCATATTAGTTGCCTTGCACTGCATGACTTAGGGAGCCTTACACTGCATGACTTAGGGGCCTTACACTGCATGACTTAGGGAGCCTTGCACTGCATGACTTAGGGAGCCTTGCACTGCATGACTTAGGGGCCTTACACTGCATGACTTAGGGGGCCTTACACTGCATGACTTAGGGGGCCTTGCACTGCATGACTTAGGGGGCCTTGCACTGCATGACTTAGGGAGCCTTACACTGCATGACTTAGGGGCCTTACACTGCATGACTTAGGGGGCCTTACACTGCATGACTTAGGGGGCCTTGCACTGCATGACTTAGGGGGCCTTACACTGCATGACTTAGGGGGCCTTGCACTGCATGACTTAGGGAGCCTTACACTGCATGACTTAGGGGGCCTTGCACTGCATGACTTAGGGAGCCTTACACTGCATGACTTAGGGGCCTTACACTGCATGACTTAGGGAGCCTTATACTGCATGACTTAGGGGGCCTTGCACTGCATGACTTAGGGGCCTTACACTGCATGACTTAGGGGGCCTTGCACTGCATGACTTAGGGAGCCTTACACTGCATGACTTAGGGGGCCTTGCACTGCATGACTTAGGGGGCCTTACACTGCATGACTTAGGGGGCCTTACACTGCATGACTTAGGGAGCCTTGCACTGCATGACTTAGGGCCTTACACTGCATGACTTAGGGGCCTTACACTGCATGACTTAGGGGGCCTTACACTGCATGACTTAGAGGACAGTAGGCCTATTCTTTCTTTGTCTCTATATACCCATGGGAACAAAATTTTACAAATAAAGAGAGTTGTTTTTCAGCCCTTTTTTTTTGCTTATGCCACCCTTCTGAACCTTATTTACCTCTGTGGGACCCCCCCCCCCTCCGACCCCCGCCTCATAGTCGCTGTTAGCTGGAAAAAAAGTGTTTTACCATAATTATAGCACTTACTGTAGCCCCCTAGAAATATGCCATGGCTAGAGGGCCATAAGGCCAACGTTGAGAACCACTGGGGTAATGTATATTATAGATATGTAGACGGAGTTTACAGAGAAGATACAGGTTCGAATAGACAGACATGCTGTCAGGAAGGTAGGGAGAGATGAGTCAGACAGACGATAGATAGATAGATGGTTAGATAAATAGGCAGAGAAATATGTTATTACGTAGGTTAAAATAAAGAGACAGGCTAAGGAACAGATGAATTGGTTAATTGTCACGTAGGGTTTATATTCATTTAATTTCCTACATCTTCTTCCTATTCTTTCACCCGATTTCTCTCTTTTATTATCTCTGTATTTCATTTTTCCTGTATATTTTTCATCCATTCGTTTTTGCGAATATTATTTTCATATAATTCGCAAACTTTACCTGTTTTCTTTTCTCTAAAACTGAGAATCGCGCTAGGACGATATTACGTAGATGTCAGGGCTGCAGGGCGTCAGAAGGCGTGATAAGTCGGTTCGCTGAACATAGGACGTAGCAAATCGTCTACATTCTCACCGAGCGCGCGAGCTTCTTCTCGGCATAAGTCCCGGTGAGGTGTGATACTTTACATCTGCACCGGTCAGTATCCAGACATTTGTCTGGAAAATCCCAAACTGACACGGCGCTCTCTGTGGGCCAGGGTCAGCTGTAGTGTGAAAACTGCCCTGCATTGGAGTCAGGCTGTCTGGGATTTGAGACGGACACGCGTACATCGTGGTCAGTAGGTGACAGTTACGACACGCGTTAAGCGGACGTAAATGTTGGGAGTAGGGGAGATAATTTCGCTTGGCGAAATAAGTTTGGGCCCTTTGTCTGATTTTAAGATATTGGCCAAGTTTGAAACTTTAATTTCATTCTCGCTCATAGACTCACAGTAGATAGGTTGCTCGTAAACAGAATAGCTGTGAGCGAAGATCTCAGTTTGTTTCGGCAATTTGTCGAACTTCTAGACTTCCAGAAATATTTTCAGCATTTTTATTCTTAAGTTGTGCGACTACCTGTAATTCTGTGGTTGAGGTAATTAATATGATAGATATATAGATTTTGTGAGTGTTAAAGTGTTAAATCGCTTAATTCATTTTAATCTATTTCTTTAGCGCAGAAGAGAAATAAAGTGGTAGGCTATTATATTTTCTAGGGAAGCATTCAGTGGAAAGCAGAATAAAATTAAAAATTTCTAGCTTATAACGGCAATTGTAGCTATTTATGAATTTAATTTAACCGCTAATACTCAGTCGAGTGTTTTTTTCTAAACTAACGTATAAACTCTAGAATCGAGCCTCATGAATGGTGACGGAATACGCACGTGTTCCTAATTCATGAGGATTGCTGATTTTTAAATATAACTTACGTCACGGGAAGTTTAAATGATAAGCAAAGCTCTCTGCTTGCAAGTTTAAATGTAAGTTATAACCAGTACAGATTCTGTTTATTATATTATATGTTATTTTTCCTCCACACAGTGAAAGTTTTGGGGTGACCCTAACTTTACCAGCACCTAGTAGTAGTTTCCATACTTGTGAAGAAATAGACAGTCCTTATTTTGAACCACGTGGGTTTCTTAAGTACCACTGGTCTAAACAGTGCATATGCAACCCGAGTTAGACAGAAATACTATATCCCAATAACGGGTTTTCAAAGACTGTAATGATAAATACTGGACCTTGGAGCCAGATCTTAATTTCTTCTAGAAACTCTACGTAATTTTTCTGCCTGGTGGCGCGAAATACTCCAAGTATTAACTAACATTTCCCGACTATATATATATATATTTTTGTGGACAAATCTGTGGTGTGATTAAAGTGAATCCTATACTGAGGGAAGGCACCGACCTGACATTCATCATTTTTTAGAAACCTACGCTATTGACACTGTGCTCTGCTAACTCCCGCGCCTGGAATAATTGTTAGGTGACTTAATCAGACATTTGAACAAATTTGCATACCCAAGTAGTCGTTCCCGGAGACTCCGAGTTAAATACGTCTTTTGGAACTGGGGACTTCTTGGCAGAAGACTGCATTTTTTTGAGTCTGTGTGAAAATCTAAAATCAGTGTGTTCCAAGAGGCAGCGAGCAAAGTCGTGAGTACAAGTATGAGAGGCCATGGCGGAATGAATGAGTGTACGCTGGTTTGAGTGATATTTTCACTATTATATCTTTGACACCCTGTTGCTGTCCTAATTTTTTTTTTCAATCTGCATAATTTGTTGCTAAGGCTAGAGTTCTTGTGTTTTTGTCTTAGGTTAAATCAGATTTTTTTCAAACTCTGTGCATATAATTACGAGATAAAACAAAGAAAAACTCTTAGACTCAAACCCTATGTATCTGTGACTCGGGCGCCATCATCTGTTCTCTTAACGGGGCCGGGCTAAACCTAGAGTTAACACTATAACGGGGCTATCATCCTTGCAACATTTCCTTGAAATTTTTATGACTATGTGTATATGTATTTTCCTTGATGTACTTTCTTTGATGTTGTGAGCCGATTTTTTTTTCGTGATATTAAAATCGCTCTTGAACTTAATAATCGTGTTTGGTCAGCTCGTTCTAGATAATATATATATCATTGTTATAGTTTTCCCACGTCTGTGTGTTTACCTGTCGTCACGTGTATGTGCGTGCCTGTGAGTGATAGAAATATACGTAATATGTATATTGGTGTAGTCTGTCTGACGCTGTAACAACTGTTGTAGAAGATAGGTGAGAGAGAGAAGAATTCTTTTCGCTTTCAGAGACAGCCACTATATCAAAATCTATCATCTCACGTGTGTGGAAATTCTATTACCTTTCACTAACTCTCACTGAGTCTATCACCTATTCAAACCTATTCAGAAGGGACCAAACCTAGTCTTAATTCTCCTATCTAAAATCTACGACAGATGAGGGCTCGTTTCCGGTCTTTGAACTTAGAATAGGAAGACGAGTACGACAAATGTGGACTCGTCTATCTGGATTTTGAACTTAAGATTCTGTATTCTGATATAGAGTAAGAGTGTGATGTCTTGTGACTGTGTATCTTTTAAAAAAAAAAAATATTACCCCCTAGACTAGCGATCTGTTTACGGGCGTGCTGACCACACAAACTAATAAGTTTTTTTTTTTCCACAGCATCTTTGAATAATATACATTTTGGTTACAGGTTGATTTTGTCGGGATATATGTTTACTGCTGATTGTAATACTAAATGCTGGTAAAGTGGTGAGTGTATAACATTCACTGGGTACTGAGGCAGAACGGCGTTTGAACTAAGTTAAGGAGTGTGTTTCGGATTTTTTTGTCCAGATTAATTCCCTCCCTTACCCGATCTGACTTCAGGGGCGAACTTATAGTGGATTTTTAAAAATTAAGGGATTATTTTTCTCTTTAATTTTTGCAATATTCTTTTGCTTTTCCACTGTAGCAACTTATTTTTCAGTTGTAATCTTAACTACCATTTATTTGGCGTAGTCGTGTTTTGCATTGAGTGCTTTATTGCCGATAATAGCAGCGATAGTTAGATTTTATTTTGGAGGAGGTATCCCAGGGTTAAATATATATCATCTTTTGATGTTTTGGTAATTTTTTTCTCGTAAGTGGTAGGAACCAGGTTATTCTTTTTCCTATTTTCTTTCTCCACTAGTCTCAGTCACTGACATAATATGGCCGAGAGGGCAAAACTTAGACAACTCCTCAGGGACGAAGCGAGAGAGGAGGGACTGGAAGGAGAGGAAGCGAAAGCATTTGTCAGAGACGAACTTGAGAGATATGATGCGGAGAGGAAAGCAGCTGAAGCTAAAGAGGAAAAAGAAGCAGCCGAAGCTAGAGAGCAGAAGAAGATGGATGAGGAAATGGAAATTCGCAGGATGCAGCATGAGGAAAGAGAGAAGGAGAGACAGCAGGAGAAGGAGAGGGAGGAGAGACAGCTTGAGGAAAAAGAGAAACAGAGACAGCACGAGTTGGCTCTTAAAACTCTAGAATTCCAAAGTCGTGGTGCTGCCTCTACCTCCAGCAATGGAGAGTCTTCTCCTCATTCTTCCTTAACTGACCCTGCTAACACTCAATCTCTTCAACTAAATGCTATGTCTTTCACTCTTGAATCTTTTCCTTGTCCAAATGAGAAGATTGACACATGGTTAGAAAAATTTGAGAAAATTGCAACTCTGTACGGGTTAGAGAGGTCGCGTTGGAATATGAAACTTTCCCAGGCCCTAAAAGGTTCTGCTTATGATGTTTATTCTAAGCTGGAAAGTAGCCAACAAGACGACTACGATGTGTTGAAGAAAGCGTTACTGGAGCGCTTTGAAATGAACGCTCGCAAGTTTTTGCAACTGTTTCGCAACAGCCGGAAAGAGAATTCTGAAACTTTTCACCAGTTCTCATCTCGTCTTAAGGGATATCTAACAAAGTGCCTTGAGCTTTCGCAGCTCCCCTCTACCTATGAAGGTCTTGAGGAACTTGTTCTAAACTGAACAAATAAAGAACACTTTGTCTGCTGATACCCGGAGATTTCTCGCTGAGCAGGGGGCAGAAAAACTTGAAGACATTTTGGAAAAGTCTGAGCGTTATCACAATGCGCTGGCTGAACTACCGGCCACAAAGCGGAAACCGACAGAGGAGCATTTTCGAAAACATAACCTAGAGCAATCTTCTCAGGCTTCTAACCAAAACAACCACAGAGAAACTGGACCTCAAAACCCCCCTCCTGAAAAATCCAAGTTCTACAAGAACAAGTACCCCAACCACCCCAAACAGCCTGATCAACCCGACCGCCCTACATGGCAGCGCAGCCAGAAAGGACAAGGTGGCAAAGGGAGAACCCCTGAGCACGGGACATATGATCAGACCGAGCACACCGAGCCGAAACGCATCGGATGCTTATTGACAGTCTCGCAAGGCGGAATTATTGACAGTGATTCCCAACCTGTTGGGGATAGACCCTCAACGCGAGGTACTGTTACTTTGAACGGTTCTCAAACTTCTTGCTTATTTGACACGGGGCTTTCTTATGATTGCATTGTTGCCAGAAAGCTGGTTAAACCCGGTCAAGAGACAGGAGAGACCGTCAAACTTTGTGGAGTTCGTAAGAGTGATGCACCTACAGCGCTTCCCATCGCATTGGTGGAGATACACTCTGACTTTGTCAGAGGGGTGATCAAAGCGGCTGTTATGGATGATCCCATCTACCCAGTCATACTTGGCGGGAGATACGTGTGTATTGGGAAACCGGAAGAGCCGATTGTGGCAGCAGTAACTACAAGAGGGCAAACCAAGAAGGAACGGGAGCCTGTGCCTAATTTGTTACCCATGGAACTTAAAGAAGCGCAATACAAGGACCCTACTTTGGCACCCTGCTTTAGGAAACTGCCCATGGCTAAGGAACCCAAACAGCACGGGGACATTTTTTCTGAGGATGGCGTACTTTATCGGAGAACGGGCAAGCCTGACCAAGGTTACAACCAGCTCCTAGTACCGAAACAGTACATAAGCCAAATCCTAGAAATGGGGCACTCTCTTCCCTTTAGCGGACATATGGGACAGAACGCCACAAACCAACGTATAACCACTCATTATTGGTGGCCAGGAGTAAATACTGATATTATCAGATATGTCAAATCCTGTGCCCAGTGCCAACGTGTGTGTCATGAAATATTCTAATCCACATATATAAATTATTAGGTAAATATGAAGCCTAACAAATAAAATTAATAAAGAGAAGAGCAATGGTAAAATGACAGTGCTGTCCCAAAGAATGTACTCGAAATCCCCCTTGTTTTCTGCTTCGTCTGCAAATTGTAACGCTTTCACGTTGATAGTAAAGCTTACTGTATTATTACCCGCCTTCTTCAATGAAACGTGTGCTGTATTTCTTGGAAAAGCATTGAGACGTACTGCGTAATGACCTAAATTAACCCTAACATTAATTATACTGCGTTACCAAAACGAACGAACAGATGGACTAAAGGGATAAAAAGAGAAGGGAGAGGCAGAAAGCCGAACACTAAACCCGCTTCGCGCGATACACAATTACTACCATCACGCGTGTAAGTCTACATGCACTAATTTTTTTTTCAGACGGACAGTGATAAAATACACTACCCTTTCCCAGAGTTAGGTTTATAAATCATAACAGACTCTTATTAGAAAAGACAACATTATATGGGTTTACGTTTGAACACATAACAGTACCCAGACAGCACATCTTCTAAACAGGAGATAGAAGAAATTGCATATTTTTGAACGCAGCCACGTAGCTCCTTTAAATTAGTATTTTTGGGTTCCTTAGGGTTTGCTGACAAATAATATGTAAAACGTTACGCAAATAGTCCAGGAATTAATAAATTATACCCAAAATAAAATATTGGGGGTGCCTGACAGCATAAAATCATTTCTGCTCATAAAATTTTTTTTATAACGTGTTTGAAAAAACCTTACGTTACATAAATAGCCTACCATGTAAACTCCAAATTGATTGGAGCGCAACAAATGAAAGCCTAACCACGATTGGTCGGGCTATAAATACTATCTTGGTTGTTGGGGGAGACGGGAAAAGATAACATTTTTTTCAAACACTTGTCGAAACGTGGCTCATTGGCCAGTCTCGCTGATATACACACTTGGGAGCGTTAGTTCGAGACCACTAATTCAAATAAGCTTGATAAAGCGACAGTACGTTGAAGCCAGCTCACATTTTTGCTAAAATAAAAGCCTGGAACATAGGCAGAACGGAATTTGTGCCAGTTTGTGCCAGAATTCATTGCTAATCAACGTATCTGTGTTTATTTCCATGAAATTGTGGTAAGCTTGAACCATTCAGTATCTTTTAATGAAAAAATTGAATGTGAATTGTTGATTTATGCCTGTATATATATGTGTAGTTCAGTGGCAAACGTGAGGTAAAGCCTATAATGCTCCAGCCTGAACAGAGGGTGTCGGAGAGAAGTAAAACGGCATGGAATGGCCAAGTAGTACACTGACACCTGGATGATGGACTAGAAAGAAATAATGCTGGAAGTGCAGAGGCGTAGTAACCATTAAGAAGGGTAATACTGGAATAAAGTATTTCAAATGAAGCTGACTGTTGGCCTAACGCTCTGAACGCAATGTTTGTGCTGTATTGTGATCAGTGTAAAAGAGAATATAAATTAGTTATGAAGTAGAAGGTACATCCTTCTTGATTTCAGGGACAGTGGTCTTGATGGTAGTGAGCAGCACCTGGTCAGAGATTTGCTGAATCCAGAGTCGGACAGCATACTCCTTGGTCTTTTTAGCTATCAGTGAGGTGTCTCCTGAGCCCAGAGGAGAATTCGAGCAGAGGAGTCCTTTCCTGCCGCCATCACTAAAGATAAGCAGAGTTGGCCAGCTGAGCTCAACATTATGTCCCCTCATCTTGAACTGATTTTTTAAAAATTAACATTAAGAGGGGAATTTACTTGTCTTAAAATCAGGAACTGTGAACATCTACAATAATGGTCCCTAAAGACAAACTATTGAAGTCATGATGACAAATACCAACAGAGCTTGAACAAAACAAAACCAGTATTACCTCATTTTACTACTACACCACTGACACACATAGAACATTTGTAATAATATATGTCACTACAATATTCATATTAAATACATTCTGTACATAACTTGTAATTTAAATTGATTGTGATTCCTGGTTCCCTTGTAGTTGAATCAGGACACATATTCATTCATGCCAGTAATGAATACATATTGTTATTTGAAACGTTACTAGTGACTTCTTTAAGCTATTCTCATAGAGTGTTATATGTATGTGAGTGTCACAGTGTTGTTAAGAGTAGTGGATTAAATTAAATTGTTTATCTGTCTGTTGTTGTGACTTACACTTCACCATACTCATACCCTAGACACATAACGTAGCATCACACTATTCCAGAATAATTCTGACTGAGATAAAGAGATATGTGGTAGCAAGTAAGGTTATCTATAATACACTACTTTTAATAGATATAGATACCTTCACAGCTGATCTCAGTCAGTACACTAAGTCCCCTATAAATATCTATAACATCCCACTTCACCACATATATTGGGGTCTCGCTCTTGGGATTTTGAATCTTTAACTATTAAAAATATTGGGGGTAATTCACTTCAGGGAATATAAGAATTAAAAGGTATCCTTGGGTGGAATTAAATAAGGTTGAGCTCACGGTGCCTGTTTTGTCCATTAGAGATTGAATTGTTGGTTAGACATTGTATTAAGTTACCTGATAGACAATGGCGGACCTGGCCAAATTTCGATCTGCTGCGGTTCAGACTGCAAAAGAGTTAGGATTAGATGGGCAAGTTATGGTTGCCTATGTTACTACGGAATGTGACAAATTTATTGAACGCGAAGAAAGAAGGTTTGAAGCCGAAAGAAGGTTAGAGGCTGAAAGGGAAATTAAGAGGTTGCAGATTGAGGCTGAGGCTAAGAAATTGGAGGCAGAAAGAGAAGACAAACGATTAGCTGCAGAAAGGGAAGAGAAGAGATTAGCTGCAGAGAGGGAAGCAGAAAAGGAGGAGAAGAGATTACAAAGGGAACATGAGTTACGACTAAGGGAGTTTGAGTTTCAAGGCCATGCTCCTGAAAATGGTGCCAGTCCCTTTGCCTCTGATGCTACGGTTACTCAAGGAGCCTCAATCTCAGCTATGAATTTTCATTTAGATCATTTTGTTGAGAAAGACGATGATATTGAGAGCTATATAAATAGGTACGAACTATTAGCTACCACGTATGGGTTAGAGAGAGAAAGGTGGAGCTTAAAGTTATCTCAGGGACTTCGTGGGGCAGCTTATGAAGTTTTTGCAAAAATGAGCAGAGGTGATCAGGAAAATTATGACATGCTAAAGCAGGCTCTTTTGTTAAGGTATGAAAAGAATGCAGAGTTTTACAGGAAAAAATTTAGGAATGCTAAACTACTGTCAGGTGAAACCTATCACCAGTTCTCTGCACGAATAGAGACATACTTGGAGAAATGGACTTCTCTGGGGAAAACCCAAGATCTTAAGGAAATGGTCCTTATAGAGCAACTAAGAGAGTCCATGGCTCCAGACCTGAGAAAGTTTCTCATGGAACAAGGTGCAGAGAGGCTGGGTGAGTTGCTAAATGTTGCTGAAAGGTATCAAGCAGCTCAAGCAGAGGTAACAGGTAATAAAAAGAAACAGGTGGACAACTTTAGGGCACCACAGAATTTTAATAAATTTGATCCTAGGGATCAAAATAAAGGTAAGCACCAATTTGATAGGCCACGGTATGACAATAAAAATAAATTCCCACAATTCGATGAAAGGAAATATGATGAAAGAAAATCTTTCAACCAAGGAAAAAGGTGGTGTAAGAATTGTCAGATGGACAATCATGACACTGACCGTTGCAGAAGGAAACCTGTGTATATGGCAACCCTTCAGGTCAGGTCGACCTCAAGACAGGAGGAGGATATTATGTTAGATACCACTCCAGAAGAGATGAGGAAGGCACAGGCTGGGGATAAAACACTCAAGCCTTGTTTCAGAAAATTGTCAACTTGTCATACAACTCCAGGCAAGGGAGATTTTTACATGAAAAACAAGTTGATGTATAGGAAGACTGGAGCTAGATCCAATGGTCACGGACAGCTGGTTCTTCCAAAAAGATATAGGACAGACTTAATAAGGAGCCTACATGTGAAACCAGATGGGGACCATGAGAAGATAGGTACCATCATTCAAAAGGTGGCTCACAATTATTATTGGCCCAAAGCAAGATGGGACATTGAGAATTTTGTAGAAAGGTGTAGCATAGCACATGAGGGAACACCCACAAGTGGGAACATGGATCAGGACCTGGACACGCCACGGGGCAAAATTAGGCCTGATAATAAAAAGAAAAATAGATTTGATAAAGTGGACCAAATGGAATGGGAAGCCCCTTTTCACGGACAAGCTTCACTTAACTGTTTTACAATGGCCACTATGCGGAGAGTGCAAAAAGATGTCTTACCCCAGGATAAGCCGACAATCCCTCAATCGGACTTAAACAAACTGGAGGAAGAAGGATGTAGAGAGGAAATCTCTCATCAAGAATTTTAAGTGGGGAGAAAGCCCCAAAAGAAAAATTGGTAGCGGTCGTTTTGTGAATGATAATTCTGGGAGGAAAAATCATCACTATAAAGCTTCGAGTGGAAGAGACCATACCGGTGCATGGACAAATAGGTCCACACAATTAAAGGTCCATATGTAGCTTTGTTAAGAACGTGGACTGATGAAAAGGCAGAGGAAAACATTACATCTTCATACCAATATGTGAAGGAGCTGACCACTCGGTTAAAAACTGGCTGGAAACTTGCCAATGAAAATTTGAAACAAGCCAGGAAGAAACATGCTGCCTATTATAACAGGAAGGCGAAAGACAGAAATTTGGCTGTGGGAGAGAAGGTACTGCTTCTTTTGCCGGGAGTCAGAATAAGTTACAAATTGGATGGCAGGGTCCATATACAGTTCTAGAGAAGGTGTCTAGAACAAATTATAAGATAGATAAGAAGGGGAAAGAAAAAATCTATCATGTGAATCTCCTGAAGAAATATGTGGAAAGAGAACATCAGGAAGAGACACACTTGTTGACCTTGTCCATCGCCATGGAGATGAAAAAGGAACCACTTTCATCATTTGAATATCCATTACACCCCTGTGAGACAGCAGCACAGGTGAAAATCAGTACACATTTAACGAAAACTCAGAAAGAGAGAGTGCAACAGGTTCTAAATAATCATGCAGAGGTGTTAACAGACCGACCAGGACATACAAACCTATTGGAATATGATATGAAACTCATAGACTCCACACCTGTCTGTATGAAACCATATTCGATTCCGTTTGCTAAGGAAAAAGCTTTGAAGGAAGAGATAGACTATCTATTGAAGGAAGGAATTATTTCGCACAGTGAGTCTTCGTATAGCTCCGGTGTTGTACTCTTAAGGAAGCCCTCTGGAGAACATAGACTCTGTATAGATTACAGGAGACTGAATGCTATTACAGAAGGACAGGTGGATCCATTGCCGGATACAAATCAGCTGTTGCCAGACTAAATAAAGCTAAATATTTCTCAAAAGTGGATCTGAGTAAAGGATACTTTGTTGTTATTAGAAGAAGTGTTGGTACAACTTTGGAGGTGAAGACCATGTTGATAGCTTGTTATACCCTGTGGTATAATAAAAGTGACCAGTATTGAATAGTTTAATACTGGAATGGCCATATATGGTAAGATAGATTGCGCCTATAGTGCAAATTGTGGTCCTATTAAAAAATAAATTAGAATAGGTTAATTTGTTGGGGTAATATGGAAATAAAAATATTGTAAAAATAAATATAAAAAAAGTTTTTAGTAGTTGCCTCCTTAAAATAAAGTAATATTTAACATTGTGTTAGTATGAAGGGAGAGTGGAGTAAAATAAAATAAATAGATTTTTCAGGGTTGGAATGTGAGAAAGGTTATTGGTATAGTTTTAGAATTAGAGTTGAAAGTTAATTTGTGTTAGGTAATTTTGTTGTTTAATATGGTTTAATGGTTTGTAAGTAGGTTGATTTTTGGATGTGTTGGATATGGTTTTAGTAAGAATGGGTTATTGTAACTGTGATGTGGTGGATATGATGATGATGGTTTGGGTGGTTGATTTGTTTATAGATGATTGGTTTGGTTGTATGTTGTGGATTGTTTTTTGGATTGTGGTAGTTGTTAGTTGTTGTTTTTTAAGTTTTTGGTTATTGTGAGTTGTTTTTATTTTTAGATTTTTTTTTTTTGGAAGGGTGTTTTTAGTGTTTGGGGGATGTTTTGTTTAAGGAAATGAATTAAGAGAAAAGAGAATTATTTATAGTATTATTGATATTTGATAAAAAAAAGGATTTTGTAAGATTATTGATGAGAAGATGATGTGATTGAAAGATTTATGTAAGATTTTGAGTGTTGGTTTTATATAAATTTTGTAAGATTATTATAGAGGGAATATGTGTAAAATGTAATATTTTTATAAGAAATAAATTAAATTTATTATAATTTAGTAAGAA